>JARK01000273.1:0-12010 GCA_000688135.1 Ancylostoma ceylanicum | reverse complement strand
ACGCATAGACTTTGACGCTTACGCCAAAGCGAGCTGCGTGTGTAATTCTACGTGTACGCAAATTTGCGAACTTTGGCATGGCGCAGCGCGTGTTGTAGCCATCGCCACGCCATCGCCTCGCGAAAAACTATAAACACTTCTATAGGAGACGAGCTACTGTTATGCAAACGATGCGCTGGCGTCCAGTAGTAGGGGAACGTTGCTAGACGGGTCCACAACTGCGTGAGTGGTGCATCGGCGCTCAGTAAGAGGGAATATATGTATACACGAATGCGAGGCGAGCGAAGCGAGCCTAAAAGAAGCCTGAGAGTCCGGCGTTAGCCGGACGATCGGGCTGGTCTTAGAAAAATCGAGCCAGCTCTTTGGGTGAAAAAGTTGGATCGTAAGCTGTTTTTTTTTTTGCTGCAGAAAATTCGATCTTGAATGGGCCATCTCTTGTGCAAGAAAGGGGTAATTTTAAAAAAAGCGTATTCACTGAAAAATCATTCTTACAGCAGATAATTTTATAGATCGTGACAAGGTCATGCTTGATTCATCATGTAGCTAGAGAAGGAATTTCAAAAGTGCGGTTTTGAACAGAAGCTGGTAGAATATTGGCATAGTTATACCCATGTAGTCTTATCCAGAGCTTACTAGTAGAGTTTTGACCGAGTCGAACAAAATTCGAATATATATTCGAATGTTCGAATATTCGAAAATTCGAATATTTGAAAATTCGAATATTTGAAAATTCGATAGTTCTCTAATAATCGAAAATTCGAATATTCGGTATTCGAACATTCGAAAATTCGATGGTGTCGCATTATTCGAAAATGCGAATATTCGAAAATCCGAAGGTTCTGGATTATTCGAAAATTCGAATATTCGAAGATTAGAGGACCGCAAATTCGAATATTTGAAACGCTTGTATTTCGCAACTGTGTTGTTATTAATCTTGAGTTCCATGTTATCGCTGAGGGAGCGTTTCAATTGGAATCCCTATCCAATTCGTCATTCTAATTTGTTTTTTCTCTGAAAATGTGCACGTATTTTTGTACGCATACGAAAGCCGCCGAAAATTGGGCCCTTACAGGCAGAGGTCCACCTCATTTTCGTGGTTGAGGTAGCAGCAGATTCTGCGTCTCCTCGGCACGCTGATTCCAGCGGTATACATAAATAGCCTCGAAACGGTCTTTGAACCCGTTTTCAGGAAGAAGTCTGCAATAGTTTGCTGACCCGAATTGACGAGTAAAGCCGTTGATCTGATAGAATGAACACGCCAAGACCCGTTGGCCAATGTTGCAGTTGCTAGCCATTTCGACCCTTTCGAGAACGGGGTTTTCACTGCTTTTGTGCTTGCTGATGTACATCACTGGGTTTAATATGACGAGAAGGTCCAGGATCGATGCTATCTCCAAAATGGGGGACGAGGTGGTCCCCTGCCTTTGAAGCAGTTTCACTAATCATACGACGTACGTAACGGGGATCTCACCGGTAAAACAGACGTGATTGGATGCTTCAAAATCCAGGTGCTTTGACTAAATTTCTGATTAAAACTTTTCTTGCAAGACCAACTGACCTGGAAGCTATAATAACACCATTTGCACAACATTCTCTCCAAAATTTGTCCAATTTACGAGCCTTTGTCGGATCCTTTTGAAGTATTTAACCTTTAGTTATGAAATTTAACGTCTACTTGAAAATTTGAGAGCCTCTCATTTTCCCCCATCTCCAAACCTTAGCTCAGAATCTCGATGTAGAAATTTTGTCCTTGGCTCTAGCATATGAATGGAACATATTAGCATGTAGTATAGACCGTGTAAATAGAAGTAACAATCAGATGCGAGGTAACGAGTCGTTTTTGGTATCGCTGACGCTTTGATGATGGCTAGAAGCTCATTCATGATCACGGTAACCGAACCGCAGTAACCAATATTATTTTCACGGCGTCAGTACTTCTGGCTCGTTTCGTTGTACTGCAACGCAGAGGTTCTAAAGAAAAAGTTTCTTCATGAGAGCGGGCTTTTATCCATTTCATGATCTTTTGAGCAATAGTTTCAAGCCTCATAACAGATTCGCGTTCTTAAGCTAGCAGGAATTTGAACTAATTACAGTTCTAGAACCCACACATTATCGACTGTACATACGTATAGCAGCACAAGTTTGCAACCATGAGGAACTTGTGAGAGATTTTCAGAAACCGAAGATGGAACGTGTCACCCGAACAGTTTCATGGACGTTGCCGTCGGGATGCATATTTCATTATTTGCCTACATGCACGTTTACAAAATTTTCTCGCCAAATGGATTGTTATTCGAGTAAATATTCGATCATTCGAATATTCGAAAGTCTCGTAAATTAGGTGGTTTGCAAAAATTCGAAAATTCGAATATTCGGAAATTCGACGGTCCCCAGAAATTCGAAAATTCGAATATTTGGAAATTCGGTGTGTTCGATAAGTTTGAAAGTTTGAGTGTTTGAAAACTCGGTTGCTTCGAAAATTCAAAAATTCGAATATTTGAAAGTTTGGGTCGTCCCAGGAATTCGAAAATTCGAAAAATATTTTCAAATGTAAAATTCTACTTTCTAGTAAAGCTGTACTGAACAGATTCGAGTCTCGTACTGGTGCTTTTGGACTTCGGATTAAACAGTAGTACCATATTCTGGAATAGGTTCCACATAAGATTTGTAGGCCAGTAAAAGATGTTTAGCTGAACTTGTCGACAACGATTTGAAAATAGCGTTTAATGTTCTTTCGGCCTTTTTTTGCTGTAACGTTGCAATGTTCATCGAAGTTGAGTTTCGTATTCAACGTATTATAAAACCTAAATCATAAACGGTGTCTGTCTTTTTCACTTCTCTCTCACCAAGGAAGTGTCTTTTGGAGAACAAGACGAAAAATTTGGTTTTTGTGGCCGGTAAAAGGAGCTGCCATTTTGCCTGTCATCAATTGCAATAGTCGACATGATTGGCACTATCTAATATATTTTTGTAAATTTTCATATCATCCGCCAACATCTTACACGAAACGTTGTATCGGCTAACCAACGCAGGGATCTCCCGAGTGTATATAACTAAAAGCATCGGAGATAGGACTCCTTCTTGTTGTACGCCACTGGTCCCAGGATATATTTCCAAAAGACACTCAATAACTTTGACCTGGAGTGATCTGCCTGATATAAATTCTTTTATCCACTTGATCAATCTAGGATGTAGACCAATACTTCCAAGTTTGTAAATGAGTCCATCGAATGGTACCTTGTCAAAAGCTTTTGTGAAATCAAAGTAAACAACATCAATGTTATTACACTGGTCTAGTGTGCTTGTCCAATCTGTTGAAGTTGATAACATCAATGTCTCTGTAGATCTCGGAGCGAAACTGCTCTTCTGTAAGGATGCTGTTAGTTTTCACATGTTTAAGAGGTGCAGATTTTAGGATCTTCTCAAACATTCTAGCGAAAATATAAGTGATTCTTATGGGGCGATAATTGGACACTGAGCAAAAAGGTGCTTTCTTGGGTATGGGTGTAAAAAATGCATATTTCCAACGATTGGGAACGTCACCATGCATGAAGCTGAAGTTGAAAATGTGCCACGCGGACACGCTATGGCAACCTTACGGTAAGGTTGGACTTCGTCAGGAGTAACACAATACAAAAGCGGTAGTTTAGAGAGGATTTCATAAACATAACCTCTTTATAAAACTAAACTGAGCCGTCCTTAGAAGCGCATGGTACTTTTAACGTTGACCACTTTACATCTGAGAAGTTGTCAGAAAATGACTTTTGTAAATGTTTTGCGAGAATTGATGCTTTTGCATCATCGATGGTAGCTGTAGTCAACCTGTTCTTGGTTCCGACTGGATTGCGACTTCATCCAAGCTCTTTCTTTTAGTTCGTAAAGTCTCGCTTAGTTAGGTGGAAGACAACCGTAGCTAACCGACGTTTTCTGACAAGGGAAGTGCACGAACTTAAGCTTCGATTTTGAAACGGGACATATATGGTAGGAAGGCTTGTCCCAAACGATGTTACAGATTACATTTGAATTTTGCTAAATGGTTAATACAAGCTCAAAATGCCACGTCGATGATTTCCTGCCGCACTGACATAAACCGCCTCCACTCACAGCGGTGCAGCTGGAGGCCGAGTAGATAGTGGCGCAGACTCGCAGGCAGAATCTCAAGGGTTTGAATCCCGTTCTCATGTTTGTTTTGTAAACTTACATTTCTAACATTTGACTATATTCAAAGCTGCCCAGGAGGTAAATGAGCAATAACGAGCGCTTCTTTGGAAATAGTAGATAAATGCTCTATGCTGGGTATTATTGTGATGTCGCTGGTAAGACGAAATATTCTGACATACGATATAATCTAATAGGTCATTTCGTCATTCTTTAACCGCTGGAAATGTTCGACTGCTTACGCGTGCTCACGCGCTTTTGCTGGCCAAATTTGGTTAGGGTGAAGACACCAAAGCAACTCGCCACGAGCGCAAGATGAAGGGTTCATCTAGATGCGGCTTACGCTGATTTGATGATAGAAGATGAGGAAGATAGTGAAGATGACAATGACGAGAAAATGGACGCCGCCTGGGAAATAGGCTGTGAGAACATCGAAACCCACTGTTCCCACTGTTACTGTTTTGAACACTTCATTTTCAGTGTAAATCGCTATGGTTGGTGAAAGGTTCTTCTATCAGGTGGCATCTGTTTTTATTCGAGGCAGAAGGATTATTAATTCTAAGGAGGCATCTCGCCAAGCCTTTATCGGGCGCTGTGGTAGGCTCCCGATAAAGGCTTGGCGAGATGCCATATAGAGAAAAACTTCCTGTAAAATATCTAGCTAATTATTCACCTCCTGAGCAGCTCTGAATTCCGTTAAAGGTTAGAAATGTAAGTTTGCACTCTGAACATTCTGCCCCCGGTGGACCCGCGGTATAGAGCCGATCCGCGGTGGATCCGCGGTTGCCCGCGATAAATCCGCACATGCCCGCGGTGGGGAACCGAGAGTGACGTCACTCCCGCGCTATGCCCGCACATGCCCATGGTGGATACGCACATGCCCGCGGTGGACCCGCAGTAGCATTGCTTTCCGCGGTGGACCCGCACATGCCGCACGGTGGAGCCGCACACTCCCGCGGTGGATCCGCAGTAGTGATGATTCACACATCATCGCTGTGGGAACCACCCCATTCGTCGACACGTATGGCCGAATGGATCACGTACCGGACTTGAAATCATCAGCTTCGGAGAGAGGTGGGTTCGAATCCTGAGATGCGCAAGCGCTTGCAACTTGAAGAGGAAAGGCCGCCATTGGATTTGCTTTTACATTTCTTCGTCGGACACCCCAACATAGACTCATTTTTGACCAAAATATTAAATGCAACACAGGCGCAGAAAGAAATTTGCTTGTGCTTAAAGCAATGAAGTATTAATAGTACCCAGAGTAATGTAGTTAAGTAGATTCAATCCGAAATTACCAATATATATTGTTTAAAAGTCGCATTGCACTGCTAATACTGGCTTCTTAAAACGCACACGCTCGGATCCGCACATGTCCGCGGTGTATCCGCACATGCCCGCGGTGGCGCTGCAGTACATCCGCGGTGGACCCGCACATGCCCGCGGTGGCGAACCCACGCTTCACCTCGGGCGTACCGCGGATCCACCGCGGGCAGAAAGTTCGGAGCAAGACGAAACATGAAGACGGGATTCAAACCCTCGAGCTCCTTCCCACAAGTCTGCGTCACAATCCATTCGGCCATCCGACTGCACCGCTGTGAGTGAAGGCGGTTTATGTTAGTGCGGTAGGAAATCATCGACGTGGAATTTTGAGCTTGTATTAACCATTTAGCAAAATTCAAGTATGACCTGTAACATCGTTTGGGTCAAGCTTTCCTACCATATATGTCTCGTTTCGAAATCGCAGCTTAAGTTCGTGCACTTCCCTTGTTAGTAGGGAAGAAGTTTTCGATGCAGTAGTGTAACATCGATAAGAAGAACCCGTATTTTTCGTTGGAACATGAAATGCCTTCAAGAAGTGCCCGCCAGTCTATCAAAGAAAGATAGTGATAATTGCCATTGTCGTTTGCTTTACTGTAGGCCCAAGTAATCTGTAGGTTGGTGGGTCTATAGAGGCCATAGTATTAGGTGTTAACATAAGTCCTTGCGCTTGTTTTAGTTGCGATTTTCTCCACCCTATTGACATTTTTTCCTAACATGTTGTATACCAGCTGAAAGCCCTTTTCTTCCTTTACAATAATGTCTTCACGCATTTTCACAGAACTATTGAATTACTTGATTTTTAGGCTTACGAAGAATAACCCCAATTTGAGGAAAAACACCATTTCCTCCTTGTATTCAATAGGGACCAGAAAGCACTCGATACTTTTTGAACGTGGAAGCTCTGTAAAATATAAACGCGGAAAAACATGACCAGTGGAAGTGTTGTAGGACTAGTTTGGCGATGCTGGCAAGGGTGGGGTCCGACGTCATCATGGGGTAAGATGGCTAAACCCGCGCGAATGGAGAATTACCCCAGCTATTGGATAGCTTTGAGAGTCATGACGTCCATATAGACCATACGATTCACATAGAGCACTTTCCAGGTCCTCTCGACGAAAATCTGTTTAGTCGAAGTGATTGGTGTCATCAAAACCAAATATGTCTTCCTTGAGCATCAAAATCGCTGAGGACTAACCATTTTGAGCAAAATGTCTCTTTTATACTTAGCACAGTTCATTTGGCCAGTTCTGGAGCCGTATGCATACCTCCTCCCAAATGCTCCCAAGCTGGGAGTGGGAGCCTCCCAGCCTAACTCCCTGTATGCATACCTTGTTGGGAGTGGGAGTGGGAAGCTCCCAACATCTCCCAACAATGCCGAAATTTTCCCTTGCTTTTTAGTAGGGGAGAAGTTGGGAGCGCAATTTTGATGAAGTAGTCGAGTGGATTTCCGCACATATTCATGCACCACTGAACGACTACTTGGTTTTGCTGTAAAGATAGAACACTAGGAACTCAAGCAAAAGCCATTAGATGCATTGAACTGCTAGTATCCGAAACCAATAATTCTCACTCTCTGTAGGAACCCCCATCATTGATCTTTCCTTGCTTCCAAGTGTTGATAGTGCTGCCTGTTTAATACTTTTTTGTAGTTGTTCCGAACTGAGAATTGTAAAACAATTTTTCCGATAGAATTAAAGGCAGCACTCGCAGAAATTTTCACTTTTGAGGTGAGTCGCTCACTGTGTAGCCGCCTGATAGGAAACCGCAACGATTAGCTGAACACAAGGAATAACCGCCTACCTGCGGAAATTCTGCCGTGGACACGGATGCAAGCGTGGCCATTTTGGTGTCCGCCGCGCCAGTTAACGCTATTGACATGATGTGCAGCGCGCGTTCTAGCACAGCGTATAGTGTAGGGTATACAATAGTGCACAGAGTGTAATGTATGAAATGCGCATCATAGCACAGGATTTCGTAGCGTTACGCGCGCATACCCTCAGCGGAAAACTCGTCCGCACTTTGGACACATGGAAAACAGTGCTGCACTCATGCTCTTGCACCAACTTGCGCTGGTGATAGGTGAACACCACTGAATCAGAATGACCACGACTATGACCTCTACGTTACCACAATCGTGCAAAAATAGCGCTGCTAATACAGCTGTCAGTTTCACGATGAACGCCTCGAAGAATCTCAACTGCCACAAATCAAGCTAGACGCGTGTACGGCGCTGGTTGAGATCTAGAACGCTTTCACAGTAATGATTTGCTTCGAAATTATACAGTAAAAGTCACAGAGGGCAACAAGAAATCAGCGCAACCGGCATAGGAGACCATCCTACCTTGACCTGGTGTACTAGAATTTTCTAGGAAACACTGCAGAAAAGATTCGTCACGCCTTCAGTAACAGACCTGAGACCATCCTGCAGCAGATGCAGACACATCATTAATACGAGTTTGCATAAATAAAGCTACAAAACAGAGAAGCACTTCTTCGAAGTCGCAGACGCAGTTTCAAGGACTTCCGAAAGAACAAAGCCAGCTAAGATACTGAGATGACGGTTTGGTAGCATTGGTAACATGAACATCCACTTATTACCTCTTATGGAAGGTTGTCACATTGTTCTTTATCCGAAAACGTTTGTGCAATTCTGCGTGGGGAGCTCCCAACATGCTCCCAACAGATGTGCATCGCGGGAGTTCCCAACTCCTCCCGGCTGGGAGATGCTCCCAGTAGGGAGAAGTTGGGAGGGCACTCCCAACTGGGAGGAGGTATGCATACGGCTCCTGATGGCCTTTCGAGCTTTAGTTGGATGCCAGAATAGGCAGCTGTCGGTTGCGCTGTTTTTCATTGGCTCATTGCTCCACTTCGCAGGCTCGAAACTCAAACAAACTGTCATTTTACCAAAAAATGCTTGCAAACTCTTGTAGAGGAAGATTAGCGCTTCCGAGCCGTATATGACTTGTCCATGAAAGGTAACAAATAGTTGGAGAAAAGTGCATCTGGAAAAAGCGCAGGGACTTATGTTAACACCTAATAGTATACGACAAAAAGCAATGATCACTAGATCCAACTGGTGATTTAACATCCATGTTCTTCACTGAATCTCTGAAGTCACTAAGCACCAAATCTAGAATATGTCCGCCACAAGTTGGGGTGCGAGCATATTGATGGAACCTTTACGATTGACACATGTCGATGAAGTGTTTAGGGATAACGGTAGTACTTGTTGGGACTCCTTTAGTCCAATCAATATCTGGTAGGTTCAAATCACCACTCACAACATGATGTCTAAGGATGATAGATCGCTTATTATGCTGGTGAGTTTGATGGTATTACATAAGTTGCAGCATGGACTTCTATAGACACCAGTAATACGAATAGTTGACCGAATTAGCTTCGGATCACAGCACAAAACTTCATATGCATCTGGCACAGCCTCAAGTCACTTAGATTCAAATGTAATGCGACGTTTTATAAGTATAATTACGCCACCTCCGTTTTTTTTTTGGATTCTGTCACATCTTACATGATTGAAGTCATCGCACAAGTCGCTAAGGCTCTAGATCACACGAGCTGCTGATCCAGGTTTCTGTGATAATGACAATGTCATGGTTCAGCTTTCTTACGACGATTTTGAGAGGAGAAATTTTTTTCTGAAGCGAACGCACATTGCAAACACTTTAGACAGGAAACAAGTGTACGCGTGGTGCTTATTAGTTTACCGATGTTATTTTCGAGCCAGTAATCGCAGTAATATGCATGTCAGTTAGCTGATTAGTGACGTCATTAGAGTTGCGTTTTGTACGCCTAGCTTTTTGATTACGGTTCCTCTCCTCTTTGGGTAATGATGGACGTATGAAGGCAGCCTTATATGGAGTGGAAGGTCATCGAGAAGCTCTTTATAAGATTTGCTTTTGAAGAAAGCTAGATGGGAACATGACTTTAATGAGACTACAGTTGGTTGAATTCGGATTTCCTAGACGATAAACCGCTTGAGGGATACATTCAATGTCTAGATGACTGAGGAGATCAATGATGACATTGTAACCATTATTTGCTCGGTCAGTCTACTTCCAAGTGGTTGTTTCAAGGATACCATGAATTACAACAGATCTGAGCCGTTCCTTTTCATCAACATTTCAGTTCACGTGCCCTGGAGGCTGTTTGCTGCATCAGGTAGAACACCTCTCAAACTGCTGTTTTCATCACGAAGTTTTTCAATTCGATTCCGCAGTTCTTGATTGCACCTGTATCGTGGTTAGTTTCTCCTGGACATCGATCATGTGATTTATACGTAAGTGTCTTCGAAAATACCGCGGTGTTCTTGTCCCCACGCAACCATTGAAGAGCTGTTGCTATTTCATTCGATGTGAGGTCAGCTGAGATTCTTTCCTTCGTGTAGGTATTCCCAGAGTTTTTCAGCATTATCGAGACGGAACGGGAAGCCATCCCACAAACACATTGAGACTACCTGCTGAGGTGGCTTTTATTATTACATATTATAAATTATTATATGTGTTATTATCATATTTTTTTTTACATATTTATGTTGCTGGTTCTGGTCTTGTGATCACATTTGTTTGTGTTATTGTATCGTTTGTATTATTTCCTCTGTGCTTGTCCCTACTTTCTCTTGTTAACGTGTCGTTCAAATTTTTTCCGCATTCTCAGGTCTCGACCAGAACCCTACACCGTACAGAAGAAAATACCGCCGGCATTGGGAAAGAGTGGGACTTTCTTAAGCAAACAAAAGCATTTCCACTCCAGAACTTCGAAGACATTGAAAATGCTCCACGAAAACATGCCCAGAGGAGGTCAACTTAAGGACAAAGTCCGGTCAAAATCTTGCCCATCTCGGTTTTTTTTTGTTCCTTGGAGTCCAAACCATATGCGTAGCTCATATTTCAGGTTCGAGAGCTCGACTTAAGCTCTATCACAAGATATGGGACAAAACACCTGAGGATATTACGGTAGCATCGGGAAAACATGCTCCAGTTCACAAAGGGTGCTCGCGTGCATAATGAACAACGGTGATGCGCATGGATACTTACACCTTAACGAACACTTCATGAAACCATCCTCATCAAATGGAGTATGTAGAGTTTCTTGAAAATAAATTTTTCCCTACGTCGCTACAACAGGCAACATGTGGGCGTGCCGTACAACGTTATTTGGGAACGCGGATACTGCAAACTTGCAAACGCCATACTAAAACTGGTCGAAGGGATCCGTTCGTTGTGGAACTTTCTCAAGGATTTTTCGATTGTATCCGTCCAAGGGGCCGCTGTGGGCGCCGAATTTCAAAGAAATCCGGGAGACAGAATTTTGCATGGACCTTGCCTTTAATATGATGATTACAATTTCCACATTCGTTTCGCATTGTAACTTCGTCCTTGCAGGATTATGAACGGTAGTGTACTGGAGTGGTAAATTGAGAGAAAGTGCTGATTTCGACAAGAAAAAAGGTGTCTACAAAACGATGTTCATAATCGTTATTAGTTTTTTATTTTGTTTTAAATTTCAGAAGCAACTCCAATATGTCATATTTGAACTCTTGTATCGCTCATCTAGGAATATAAAAATAAAGATTTCATGCCTCCAAAACAGTTTGACATAAACATGACCAGTTAATGACACCACAAAAATTTCCGATCATGCAAGTCGGCTACGCTTTGTACCATTTACTCAGAGTCCGAGAACAACTTGCTGACAAGCATTTGGCGAACAAGTTTGTGCTCGCGTCCGAAAATTGCTCGCCTCGAAGCTCATTGACTACTTACTCTCACTCATATTTGCCTGCAAGTTGTCGGGCCCGAATCTCGTCACCAACTAGTCTTCACTTGTCGACAACTTGCCTTGACTCCTTCTTTTCGACCAATTGTAGAGAGAAAGGGTTGCAGAAAACTTGTTCCTGGTTGCCAGGCTAATGTCAAACTTGTCGAGAGCGACTTGCTAATTAAAAGACTGTCTGAAAGTTGTTTTAGAACAAGTGCTCAAAACGTGCTCAAGCCGTCCTACGTAGTGTGAAAAAGTGTTTTTGCCTCAATCCTAACGAGGAGTAAAAGTTGAAGACGGCATTTATCGTAACTTTCATGAACTCACTGACTTCTTCTCAAAATGAAACACCGAACAGCATGATAAGTAACAGCCATTCTTTTCCCCACAGAATAAAGTCTAAATGTCTTCTCTTGTATCATATGGGGAAATGTCGTGGCCAAACACAAGAATCAAATTTTTAAATTGTTCCATTCTCCTTTCCCAATAACGATGAACACTTAACGCTAGGACTTTATAGCAAGTTAAATGGTTTTGATCATGTCACATTATCTAATTTGTTGCAACACCTACCCCCACACAGCTGAATGAACATTCCAAAGAAACCTTGGAAAAGTAGACGGCATCCATAGAAGTACGTATGTTTTTGAGCTTCCCGGTTTTGCGAACAGGGTCAAGCGTGTGTCGATAAATTATCAAGGGGGGAGGGGTCGTACGGGGAGTGGGGAAAGAGGAGGGGGGTCGTGAGGGG
>JARK01000272.1:52690-77144 GCA_000688135.1 Ancylostoma ceylanicum | reverse complement strand
CCCCCCCCCAGGGGGGGGGGGGGGGACACGTCTGGTCAAAAATTCCTTGTCTCTTAGCATTTTGTACAGTCACTCAGATTGGGAAAAAATGCTGCACAATCAATTATTGATTTTTGGTGGTATTGATCGCATCGTCAGCCGCGCTGCGCTGGTGCACCACCAAAATCAATCTGAATTTTTTTTTGAATAAGAATTTCCGGTTTCACTGGAAATTTATATTTAATATCATTTCATCACTGTGGTTGTCAGAGGTCGGATCTTATGACTCTGATCAATCAATAGTTGGCAAAGATTGTAAATACTACCGTACTTATTGAACAGAACAATATCCGGCAGCCAAACTTTATCCGGCGACACCCGCATCTCTCGGATCTCGCCATAGTTCACCGGATTCCAGCGCATTTGAAAATCGTGCCACTTCTGAACGGAAAAAATCAATAAATCATAGTCATGCTGGCACTATGCACATACCAATGTCAACCAGACGTTCGTATGCATCACCTGGTCTTTTTCGTCCTGAAACGAAGTGATTTCAATTTTCGCGCCAAAACCCGAATTTGAATTTGTTGTTTTGTTCGTTGTGAAAATGAGGATTAGTGTAAGCCTATTCGTAATGAAAAACAGCCAAGTGCAATGTTGTTTATGCTGGGTTACGGTAGGTCCTTTGAATTTGCGTGAAAATACTTACCACATTAATAAGCAATACTAATTGCAGAGCTATTTTGACGATGATCGGCGTCTCGGTGATGTTTTTCACAGGCTGTAGAAAAGATACGTATTGATTGATGCACATAGAAAAGTGGGTAAACGGATATACAAACCTGTATCAGGGAGTTATACCCACGAAACACATCCACCATAAGGCGTTCTTCATCGTCGGAGGCACTTACTGGAATATTTACAGTGTTAATTACATGTTACTTGTAAGTAGCCTACTAGTTACTAAAACTAACCTTTCACCGTGAAAACAGCTAAAACTGCATGAATTATTGGTTGGAGACGCATTAGTGTCAACGTCGAATCAACATACCGCTGCTGCAGCAAATCAATGAAGGATCGATATATCGATTTTACAAAGGAATGCTGTCGTCAGCGAGGTGTCAGGGAAGTGGATTTTATGAAAATTACACATGTAATGAAAGAATAAAAATATTATGTGGTGCATGAAGTGATGAAATATTTATAAAATCAATGAATTTTCTAAAGAAATCTAAGGAATAACAAAACTGTGTCACAAAACGAAAAACACTCGAAAAATAATCTAAAAACTCGAACAATTGGTTTTTAATTTAAAAAAAACAACTGCTGAAAATGAAATTTTTTTCTGAAAAAAAAAAGAGAAAATTCTGAAGAAAGAAAACATAACACATTAGAATAGAAATTCTAAGAGAAGAAATAATAGAAAATTTCTAATAGAAGAATAATAAAATAAAATGATTAAAGATGAAAATATAAGTATAAATTAGAGTTATAAAATTTCTAACAACTAAAAAAACAGAAAATCAATAGAATGAGAAATAGGTTCGAAGCAGTACGAACAAGAGAGCGCCGCAGCTCTGTTCACCTTCCCTCCTGAAATGTAGGGTTCTTTTTTGAGTATTCAAATAATCGAATAATTCGAGATTTAAAATCATCCCGGAATTCCATTCCAATACAGTATTCGGTACTAAGTATACAAAGTAAAAAAAAAGTAAAAAAATCGCTACAGTACAAGTATTAATCTTTGACTGATTGGACGAGCCCAGTTATTGGAGTCCTGCTCGAATAATGTTTTAAATATTCGATATTCATTCGATATTCGAATATTCGATTTCTTAGTTATCGATACTATTTTTCATCAAAAATAGATTTCATAGCGATACTTTTTGATTTCACATAATATTTATATTTTTCGTCACAGGACCTTCAAATACGTTCACTACTTGGCTAGTCGTCCAGGAATTGCATAGTTACTGATGAGAAAAGGTAAAAAGGCCACAAAACGCAAAAACCTCTCATACTACTGCTACACAACTGAAGAGAAAGACACATTGACTTCTGTGTCTACTCTATGCACGAGCCAAGTTTAAATTGCATTTTTTGCTATTATAGTCTGGCTCAGTTACCCAAGAACTACATTTAATTAAAAACACTCTGCACTAGTGCCATTTCCTAGTACGAAAGACGAAAGTCCATGCCACTCGTGCAGCTGTAGCCCCCACTCCATTGCCACAATAAGAAGTTATTGAGCCGCTATTGTTTTGGCGCTAATTAATTTCATTGGGAATGAACAACAACAATCTCCTTGAAAACCGAACTGAAACAATTTTTTCCGAAGAAAAATTGAAAAGAGAAAGGGAAAAACTGTAAAATAGATTATCCAAGAGAAAGGAAAAAGTTGCAAAATAGACAATGCCCTTACAAAATTTGAACCGATAAATTTTCATGTGCTTTCGTTTCTGATAGCAGATAATTAAATGTATACATGATATAGATCATAATAAATGAATACCACACAGATAAATCAATAGAGTTCAAAAATCAGCAAAATTTATATCAAATTTGATCATTGACGGAACATGGTTATTCAGATCTGAGGAATTTCGCGGAAACAAAAAAATAGCTGAAAAAATGAAGAATTGCAAGAAAAAACAACAAATTTTAGCCAGAAAACATTTTAAAAAAGATAATTGGGCAGAACAATCTTGGAAAAATCCTGGAAAATTCGAATCCTGAAAAAAATGTTTGCGAGTGCTTCCCATACAAAAATCGATATCTTTTTCAATTCTACTGTCTATTTTTAAAGTGACGTTGATGTAAAACTAAAATATAAGGTATTAGGTTCTAAAATTCTAATAAAAGCCCGAGTTTCTACAAAGAAGAATGGAAAAAGTGGATTGAACAATCCTGGATTCCTAAGCCTGGAAAAGACGTCTGAGAGCGGTTTTCATACAAAAATCGATTTTTACATCTATTATTAGTAAGTATATAATTTAAATAGAAAGTATTAGGTTAAAAAATTCTAACAAAATCCTGGGTTTTTTTTTGAGGAAAAATGAAAAAAATTAGATTGAACAATCCTGGAAAAATCCTGGAAAATTCAAATCCTGAAAAAAAAACAATCGAAAGCGCTTTCCATACAAAAATCAATTTTTTAAACTCTACTATTTCCAATCAATGTTAATATATAATTAAAATATAGAGTATTAGGTTCTGAAATTCTAATAAAGCCCGAGTTTCTTCAAAGAAGAATGGAAAAAGTGGATTGAACTATCTTAGAGAAATCCTGAAAAAATTCGAGTTCTGGAAAAGACGTCTGAGAGTGGTTTTCGTATAAAAATCTATTTTTGACTCTATTATCTACATTTGATATTAATGTATTATTAAAATACAAAGTATTAGGTTCCGAAATTGTAAAAAAGCCAGTGTTTCTTCAAAGAAAATTTTTTAAAAAATTGGATTGAACAATCCTGGAAAAATTCTGGAAAATTCAAGTCCTGGAAAAAACGTTCGAGAGGGGTTTTCGCAATAGAAATCGATTTTTAACTCTATTATATATAATCGATATTAATGCATAATTGAAATGTAAAGTATTAAATTCTAAAATTCTAATGAAAACCCGGGTTTCTTTAAAGAGAAATGAAAAAAGTGGATATAACAATCCTGGGAAAATCTTGGAAAACTCGAATCCTGGAAAAGAAGTTTGGGGATAGTTTTCGTGTAAAAATCGATTTTTCATTCTACATATTATCTACAATTGATATTAATGTATGATCAGAGTATAAAGTATTAAGCTCCAGAATTCTCATAAAACCTCGAGTTTCTTCAAATTACAGTTGATATAAAATAGTTTTAAAATGTTTTTTAATTGTATTTTATAAGAGAAATCACCTAAAAACAAAAAAAAAGCCAGTAATTTTCAGCGTAGATAAACTGCCAGAAACTATGAAAAGACAAGAGAGTAATAAAAAAAAACCAAAAAAGAAGAAAATACAGAAAAAAAAACGATAATCAATAATCACAGCGAAATCAACCAATCAGAGATCGCGAGTAAAACTACCGTAATACTAAGGTGATCGCTCCGTTTAGTTAGCCTCAAGAGATTCCGCCAAACTAAAGAGCAATTTCTTGCGTTGGCATTCAAATCATAGCCCGAGTCAAGGATTAGTGGGCGTGGCCGGCTGGCAGGCCCCGGCTTAATGAAAATCCTTCTCCCCCGGCTGCAGATGGTGTTCGGCAATATGTGCTTGTGTATATGTGTAGAGAAATGACATTGCATGCACATCATCTCTGACAGCCTCATTAGAATTTTTCCCACACCACGCCTGTGGGCGTGGCCTGGGATTTTCGACTGGCAATGGCCCTGTGCATGGATTTTACGGATAAAAATGGCATTTCAAAGAAGCGCCAAAAAATTCAGTGAACCAGGGAATTGTACGGAGCGGAAAGACAAAATTCAAGCTTGGTTCTACTAGTATAGTGGATCAGCTCCTCCGACGAGATTCCGGCTTAATTGTCTGGAAGGCGTGTCTAATTTCCTTGCAGTTATTTACGACCACGTACTTGCGGAGTACTGGCGGAAATATACATGTCACATAAATCCTGTGCCAAACAATAACGGCTAAGATCATGCGGGAAGCACGTTGAAAACATGTTCAATTCAAATAATAAACACACAATCCCTAATCAACCATTCAATCAATAAATATATTGGAATAATTGAATATTTGGGCCTTTTCCAGAAAATTGCAGTGTAATGCAACGAAACATGTATAAATAATTATATATCTCTTGTTTTCCCTCCAATATATAATAATTATATATTGGAGGGAAAACAAGAGAATTCCTGAATTCTCCGGAAAATCTGCCTTTGGCAAATGTCATAAGGTCAGCATTTTCCAAATGGTCATTGATTCCAACTCGATTCCATCTGTGGAAGTGCATAAATTGTTAAAATTTTGGGGACCTGCCAAAATATTAAGTTGATCCGAAAGTTCTGCACCAACATTTATTCCTCGATCCAGAATTTTTGGTCTTCAAATTCCTTGGCATTAGAATGAGCTAAAATGCTCCACTAATGCTCATCCATAAAAGTGGCGGACTAGGTTCCATTCACAAACAATAATGTTACAATTGTATGGCAAAAATGCGCAAAATTTGGTGCAAGACTTTCGGACCAGCCTAACTTTTCACTTACTGAGAACCGAAGTCGTACAATTTTTCCACGAAAAAAGTCTACTCAGTCACATAACTCCTGGGAGAAAGGCGCACTCCTCAGAAATCTCAACAGAGAAAGCAGTTGTGAGGAGGGGGCGGGGGTTACCAAGGTTGGTGAGATGACTATCGCAATAAGGATTTGTCCAGGAGTTCGCCAAGGAGACACAATCTCACCGAAACTATTCACTGCAACTCTTGAACACGTTTTCCGGCAACTTGCATTGGATGACTATGGACTTTCAGTCAGTGGGAACGAAGTCACCAATTTACGATCTGCTGATGACGTCGTCTTGATCGCAAAATCAACAGAAGAGCTACAAACGATGGTGAGTGACCTCGATAAACACTCTCTTCGCTATGATTTAAATATAAGCACTGCCAAAACGAAGATCATGGCGAGTGTTGAGACAACAATCACTGTGAAAGGCATTCATCTTGAACGTGTTGAATCCTTTGTCTACCTTGGACAGAAGATTTCGCTCATGATCCGTGATCACTCCGTGGAGATTCAGCGAGGAATTCGAGCCGGATGGAGCTGTTTACGACGATATAAGGAATTCTTCCTGTCCAGGACTATCGAGATGAAGTGGAAACGAGAACTATTCAACATGTGCCTTCTACCCACGATGTTGAATGGAGCAGGGACATGGGTGCTAAACAGAGCTTCCGAGCGGAAACTTGCCTCTGCTNAGGGAGCGTGTCAAAAAAGCCATGTTTATATCAAAGTGGATGGGGGGGAGGGGGAGGGCTGAGCTGAATGGATGGAACTTCAGAAGTAAAGTTTCCATCGAGTGATTGTTGGAAATGAATTTCAGAATCGTGTGATTAAAGAGAAATAAATATTCATATAGCATTCTGAAAAATAGTCAGGAATCAATAAATTTAAGAGGATAAGAACAAGTTGACAAAAGAGCCAATACAAAAATTCGTACGGAATCTTGTGAATCCACAAAATCCGATAAAATTTGCGTCCATGACGAGGCATTCTTTGCGAAAAATGTTAACAATAATAGAATTAAAATATTTCTGCGAATTGAAAAAAAATAAAACTCAGTGAATGTTCAGAATCTTTTGTGGAATTGAACGCGAAATCTTGCGAGGATCCCCACGGAATTTCGAAAGAAGGGATGAAGTTGAAACATATTGGATGTCTTCCCAATAGCAAAAAAGAATATTTAGTATAAACGCTCTCTATTCGATGCCAACATCGAAGATGCGAAAAATTCTTGCGATAAAGTCCGCGAAATGAAGAAGATCTGCAAGAGAAGTCGTTTTCCAAAAGCAATTCCAGGAATCGCCTCCATAATCCAGAGAGTGCATCTGCGAGAAAATAGGCATTTAAAAGTCGCGCCCGAGAATCTTGTGAATTATCTGGCTATGTGACGCTGGGCTAAATGCGTTAAGAAGGAGCGCGGCGATCCACGCAATCGTTAGTGCGACAACGCTGCCGTGTCGTAATTCTATAGAAGACGATCGAACTGCAAACCATGGCCAGTGAAAAAAAAAACGTCTGCAATGGATCGAATTTCCACAAAGCCGTTGCCGAGGACGACTTTCTCAAAGTACTTCTTTATGTGGAGGAAAAATGGGCTAGGCCCGGTGGCGGTTCTGGTGATCAGAAAAGGTGAAAGACCACGTTTAGACCATATCGGAGAGCCAGGCGAGCGGCGGCGAGCATAAGCGACTTTGAATGACTCGTCCAAAATACATCAGCACACAGTCTGTCACTCTTAGAAAACATTGGTGAACAGCGGAAAGGGATTTTCAGCTTTTGGCACGGTGACTAAACTAACTGTTGGGTGTTCCGAATAGCGCAGCGGGCAAGAGCGGATATGAGCGACATTGAGAAGTGCGGCCGGTGTTGAAAATTGACAAAAAAAAAACTGTCAATTGTATACAGCATTTATAGTCCAGGTTATATGAGATAAGAAAAATACTCGCACGTTCGCAAGCAGATGGATGGTGCAATACACGACAGGCGACTTGAAGCGGGACTAAGCGACATCAAAAATAGCTAGTTCCTGTGGAATAAATGGGCATCTTCTGAAGAATAATACGTTGCTAGCAAAAAAAAGCAAAGATTTGTCCCTAAAACTTCCACAGAGAAGTTCTTGATCGACTTTTATATTATGAGCGGGCATAAGCGACAAACAGAACAACTAGTAAGAGAGCAGATTTGGAACAATTGCAACATTTTACATAACAGGAATTCATTCAAAAATCGTTTTCTTCTGTCAATAATTGCTTTCATCTAGAGTATTGCTTTTTCTCGAAAGTTGAAATGTTTTTTTTTTCAATAGCGGGAGCCCAAGCGATATTGAGCGACAACGAGCAAGCGACTTTGCGAGACAAGTGTAGGCTCAATTAATTTGAATTCTTTAAGGTATAGGGGTACATCAATTCCGCCCATTACTCAAGCATATTGCTGCCGACCAACTATCAGCCATAAAAATCGCTAGCGACAATGAGCGAGTATAAGCGAGAAAATTAAGCAAAAGACAAAGAGCGAAAGCGGGACTGGGGAGTTAAAGCAACACTGTAGTTGTCTCGGCACCGAAACCGTTAAGTAAAAACTGTGCTGGTAACATGATACCTAGCTAGAACAAGAGAAAGAAAGCGAGCAGCTGGCGACTGTAGGCGACATCAAGCGACCAGTAAAAAGTTGGACAAGTTGTAAAAAGCTGTCTTATGACATGTCACAGGAGGCGCATACAATGTACGGGCTGTTTTGAACGGGAATTTTTCATCTTAACCCTTCTGAGAGCGACTATGAAAGAGTCAGAGAGGGCGAGCGAGTATAAGCGGGCTGAGCGAGCGAGTACTGGGTGACTATGGGGTAGTTGAAAACATTGAACGAAAAGTAAGCTGAATTTGAGTATGAAGTAACAACATTCTGAGAACGAGACGACGAGGAGCAAAATCTCGAGATCTAGTAATACCTGTCCAAGAGGTGGCGTGCGCCAGACACCACTCCCAGAAAAAATTATTGTTGCGCAGTTTTGATCCTATTATTATGACTAAGAAGACATCCATACTACTACGTAATGAAGAGAAAAGCTCTGCTATGCAATGTCAAGTACGAAATGCTCTTTTAGGTGTTGATCTACCAATCAATAAACCCAATGCGGCTGAAGTGCTGACGGATATCGCGTAATACGCGCGTCTCATTGTGCTGCCAACGAAACGCCAGCGGCGAAACACCTGATGGGGCGTCGACGATTATCGACGAGATTGCTAACGTTGTAAAACGATTGTGCGGACACCATTCACTTGGGGTGTCAATCTTCCGAGGCCACGCCCACTTGGCTGGTCTAGCGACTCGCCAGCTAAGTTTCCATGTCAGAACAAGTCAATCGATAACTGATTTATTCGAAAGACACAAACCATACAGTAAAGCACATCTGCTGAGGTTACCCGTTTATCGATCGACTATACTAGTGATGATTGCCGCCGGTTTTGTAGAGATTGATTAGTTTGTCGAGCACTTCGCGTTGATTTACCACTGAAACTCGAGGGATTTCATGTTTTTACATGTTCTGACATGGAATGTGTGGCACTCTGTTTCTTTGTGCTCTGACTGTCTGGAGCTGGGGCACAATTTTCGTCGATTATTCCTTTTCGCCATTTATCCAAACGTTCAATTACCAGTTTGGTTTAGGTACGAAAATATTGGCGGGAAAATTGGTCAGAGCGCAGAGAAGAAGAGCTGTGTCTGCGTCTCTGACCGTGGACTAGATCAAACAATTTCCCTACGTCAAAACTGCTCAAGAAATGGTATTTGAACTATTACAGGTGCGTATGGGTGGATGTAAGGTGGAAATTGGCTGACAAAGTTATATCTAAATGGAACACTCTGTTTCTCTGTGCTCTGCCTCACCTTCCTATTTTCTTTTTAACACTGTAAGACACCAAGAAAAGAATTAAGAAAACAGAAGGATTACAGCTATTACTGTTGTAATGCACCATTACTATTAAAAAGCGTTAATTTAAAAGAAAAAAGAAACCGATTGATTCAATGAATAACACTTCAATGAGTAAATTCACAAGAAGTGATAGATCTATACTTCGAGGGTGCAGAGAAGCAGTGCCTCCTCTGCGTCTCTGACAACTTACACAAAAAAAACTGATGCAAACAAAAAATCATGTCTGATCCGTAAAAATAACAATAATTTCGAACACAAAATGTTGGCTGAGCTGACACAAACTAACAAATTCTAACATGACCCAACATGACACTATACTCTGTTTCTCTGCGCTCTTGCCCGATATTCTTTGCACATTGGGCACTCGTAGCTATGATAAATTAATAGCTTGCGCGAACGACAGGTAATGGTTACTCTGCGTCTCTACACAGTACTCTTTCCCTCTGAGCTCTAACAACGCACGCGTGTGACGTGCCATAGGACCATGCGATACGCAAATCTCTGTTTCTCTGAGCGCTCACCCACTATCACAGAATAGAACTCACCTTGGAACACATACGGAGCACTGAAGAGTATTCCACATGTACCGCCGACAGTGATGCCGAAAAAGACGTAAAGTAGCAATCGATCGATAATCATCGCCACGTACTTCCAGTCATCACGGTACTGAAATTTATTGATTTTTGCGACAATAATTCATTCGTATTTGCGAATTTTTCAGTTGTGGTGCCTTTGAGACCTTTCATAGCCAAGAAAAGAGCATATTTCACATTTCACAATTCTACCATATCCCCCATTGTTACGCTGGTCGCAGTAGCAGAGACGCAGAGTGTTTCAATCGATAACAATCGATAATTGAGCAAAAATAAATAAAACTATGCGAAACTTGTGCGCCAGTGGACATTTTTTTCTCAAATAAAAGAAGAATAGAATAAAATTTGCAGCGTTGTCGTATTTTAAAAAATTCACATTATTAACTGTCAACTATATTATCGATTTTTCACCGAAACAAAAAATTTGCGTGGCCTGGGTGCTCTCAGCCAATCGGCGAAGAGGAACAGCGGGGCGTAACCTGTGATCACCAGCTAGTTAACATGATCAGTTTTGCATACTAATAAGATTTTTCGCGTACTTTCATCTCAGCACCCTTACACCACGCCTAGATATCACCTTTAGGCTTTCACGAAAATCAATCAATATATCGACTAGTCATGCAACTCTTACCATTTTATACTCCTCATCTTGTCGTAAATGATCCGTAATGTACTCGATTGCGTCTATGGCTCTGAGCGCATCCTGAGAGAGTGGGTAGAAGGCGGAAGTGGCAGGATGACAGGTGAGCTCTGTGTTGCTACAGTTCAACGTTTTGGGCGAAGTGGTCCTGCAAGGTGGACGTTTACAGTCCAGTGTCGCTCATTGTCGCTCACTGTCGCCTCCACTCTTACAGCAGCTATCTTCGCTCATTCTCGCTCGACACATAAATTCATTTAAACGATTTGAAGCTTAGAGTTTTGTAGGACTTTTTGAAGCGAGGTCACAGTTGTGTTCCAGATCAAGAAAAAGGAAGAACTGCGGAAGAACCGCTCAGTGGACCATTATGACCTATGCAAGCGGTTGCGTGTGCGGTCGCTCGCACGGGTATCTGATGAGCACTAGCGATTTCTCGTCTACCGATCATATTCCGATTATCTGACCACAGCCACAAAGTATAAACGATAGTAAGGTGTCACAAGTGCTGAAAGAAATTCTGGAAAATTCAACCCTTAGATGACCCCGTCGTTTGACGAAAAAACATCCACCGCAGGAAAGTGACACTATATTTTTTGAAAATTTTTACGAACAGAAAAGTGATCAAAACGGCGCCACATGGGTCAGTTTGCAGGCGACCAATGAACTGCGATTAATGGACACGCCCCTTTTGATACATCTACTGCAATGGTCAAGAGAGCTCGCCAATAACCACTGATCAACATCCTAAACAACTGATGATCTTCGCTTCTACCACACCAGGTAAATGATACGATAAATATAAACTTGTGGCCAGCCAATCAAGTGCGACCATGGGTCAAGCCCCTTTTGATGTACCTACTATTATACAATGGTCAAGAAAACTTGCGGACATTAACGGATTGTCCTCCTGAACCACTGATGGCTTTTACTACTACTGTTCCGGACAAAATGCAACACGCGATATGGATGAATTGGAAGCCAGCCAATGAAGTGTAGCCATGTGACACGCCCCTTTCGGTTACCGGGTTATAACGACGTTCAAATTCTTTAACGAAGCCTCTTTCTATATCCCCTCCCCTACAGATTAACTGTTCATTCATTCGTTCGCAGTCGCTATCGCCCGTTTATACTCCCATAAAGTTGCAATTATTGATTGATTTGACCTACCTTTCGTCTGCACTTGGGCAAAATGGATGATGTGCAGATGGATTGAAAGTGAACTGCCCCACACCGGGCAGTTGCGTAACGCCGGCATTCTGGTGAAGCTGCATGGCTTTCCTCGTCAACGATTTCGGCCGCTGCATGCACATTGCGCGAGGCATCCACTAAAAATCGGAAGGTAAGAGACGCAGAGGAAGTCTGAATTGTACGGTGACAGATTGCCTACTTCTAGGAACACTTGTCGAACCCATGCCGGCATACGGTGTGTGGTTGGTCCGCGGAAGTAGACGTTGATAATGATCACAGTAACCAAGATTGTAATAACATTGAGCACAAAGGTCAGCAGGAGGTACCTGAAGGTAATCGATAAGAGTCAGAATGGGCAGGGACGCAGAGGAAGACACGGCTTTGTTTCTCTGCACTCTTACTGTAATTCAGGAGGTCGAGGTCCGATCAAAAACTGATGAAAAAATACATCTGCATGAATAATTTTGTCTCAGTTAAGCCCCGCCCATTCCGTGATGTCACTGGTAGGCTCCGCCCACTTCAAAAGTACGAGTTCTCTCATTAAATCATCAGTTTAATTGGAAGAAAACTAAGAGCATAACAGAGAGAAATCAAGCCTATTTTATTTCCGCAAGCCCAAATTCAAACTCATGAAATTTAAAGTGACGCAACACCAGGTTGTAGTTAGGCCACGCCCACTTGGGCGTGATCCCACTATTGTTGTCTATAGCTTCTATTTTCATACGTCCCATACAAGACCAAACTCTGCATAGTTTTTCACACTGACTCCAAAATTACTATGTTAATTTTGGAGATTTTCCGTTCAATTTCTGAAACAAATGCAACACAAATAAGCTCCGCCCACTTTGCCATAAGTGGAATAGTGCTGGATGTCGGTGGCAGAATTTTCGACACTAGCAGTAGAAACACGACAATAGACAGCAACACAGAGATGGTCAGGGTCATTTTCTCTCCTGAAAGTATTTACTGTTATCGATTTATTAGTCCCGAACCAATGATCATCCACCAATCACAGCTTGTCCCTTCTTACCTGAGTCGGTTGGCAAAAAGAACACTGCCATACTAAGAAAGGCCATGAGCACAGTGGGAATAATGAGAACGACAGTGTAAAACAGGGTTTTCCGCCTGAAGAACACTTTTACAGTGCCGCACGGGAAAATCGTGCCAGGACCCAAAATCCTACCGTATCCTGACTTGGAATTCAATTCGACTTCGCTTGTTCACTAGTGACGCTGGTGCATCCATCACATCCCATATGGAAGAAGCCGAGTATTCAGACAAATCAACCCATTCGGCTTGTTCAAACTCAAGTTTGATCTCATTTTCATTGTACTGCAATAGTGCGGGTAAGCCACGCCCATAAAGTGATTTTCACGTCCAAATACAAAGGAGGAGATTGATGAACTTACGGTCCATGATCCAAATACCAGTGTACAGACTTGCTCATCGAACGGAAAGAACTCCACATCTATAATACGTAGTCGATAGCGCCAATCGATATATCGATTTTCACAACTGACCAATAATACAAGAGCTCTTGTAAATTGCCGGCGGTACCCATAACATGTCACCAAGATTGTTGATCACCACATTGCACATGAATGACACTTCGTAGTTGCCGTCGGCGCTGAAAATCAATACTTATCAATCGATTTAATCAATATTGGCGGCAATATTGATTCGCAACCTTGGAAGAAACAGGAAATAGGAGAAGTTCATAGAATTACTGTGGAAAATATTGATCGACTCCCGAAACCGAGGTGTTACGTCATTATGCAAAATGTGTGCGCCGTGGTAAAATGGGCGGGGCTAATACCACTTTACCGCACAAAATACGCAACGATATTCCGGTTTCAAATTACCCTCAAATAGTGGAAAAGTGGTGATTGGCTGCTAACTCTACGATGGTATTGTATGGTATGGTATGGTATGGTATGGTATGGTATGCTTACCCAGGTTTAAATGCTCGGGTGAATAATTCCTATAAAAGTTCTTGAAAAATTCAAAAATTCAGGATATACATATTATTCAACCTCGGTGAGATACCGCCCTGTTCGTTTTGGTGGGGTTAATCCGTTATGAAATCAATCAATACCTATGGAATACACTTACTTGTTGAACAGCACAATGTCGGGTAACCAGACTTTATCCGGAGAGACACGAATCTGATTGATTTCTCCGTAGTTCACTGGATCCCAGCGCATTTGGAAATCATGCCATTTCTGTGTGTATAAAAATCAATAAATCAATAATGGTAGAGTATTTTACGCGCCACTCACCAGTGTCAGCCAAACATTCGTGTGCATAACTTGATCTTTCTCGTCCTGAAATAATCGCGTACATTCAAATTTCCCGCCAAATTTCAAAAAAAACGAATTAAAACTTGCAATGTGAACATGTTCTAACAAGATTATACAAGCAATTGCCATGGTAGGATCACTCGCTTACCTATTTATTTATTTATTTATTTATTTCACACACCAGTTTTTCTCTTCATTAAAAAAATTACTCAACAGAAAAGTTATATGCAGTCATGATAAATTTTGCAGCCTAGAATAATCAATAAATCAATAAAATTTCACTCACCACATTTATAAGCAGCACCAACTGCAGCGCAATTTTCACTATAATCGGTGTATCACTTATATTCTTCACCGGCTATAAAACATAGTTATTGATCGATATCGATTGAATTTCAGGCATTATCATGATCTCGTACCTGAATTAGGTAGTTGTACCCTCGAAACACATCCATCATCAGGCGCTCCTCATCGTCGGAGGAGAACACTAAAATTACCCTTTTACGGCGAGCGATTTTGATTCTCTAGTCAATAATTGATCACGGCTAGTGTTAGAAACGCAGAGGAAAGCGATCAATAAGAATTGAGTTTTTGCCGAAGCGACTTTCTCACGTACCTTTGGCTGTTTGAATAGCCAAAACGGCTTGGAACAGTGGGTGTAGACGCATTGTTGGTCCTGACTTAGTAAGCTACGGCTACATCATATTGCTTCTGAAACCGATCAATAAATCAATAACCATATTTTCCATGGAGACTCTCGGGGGGTCACCAAGTACGTGGTGTCGCACAATGCTTCATGGAGAAGGTGCTGAACCAAAATAGTTTTCTAACTTTCAGGCAGGAGGCCCAGGAACTGCAAGATGTTCTTACAGTAAGATTATGGCATACTGTGAGGATACTGTAACGAATTAATGAGTCTAATTATGCCATGAAATGCTCAAGCGACAACCACGGCCTGGTGCTGAGACACTCAAAGCATGCAATCCGAGTCACTTGAAGGATTAGAGTACAATGTGCGCTCGGGCGTGTGCACAGCCTACGAGGGCTTAGATAAAAGCCCTCCAGCGCCCTCGATGAGGTACGCGCGTGGTGCCCAAGTGGAATCCCAAGCAGCAGATTCCAATAAAACCTTTGAAATCTTGGGATACCGCAGATCAATCATCTGTGCACATCAGACAAATACTGACTTTGACCACGTCGTCCTAGGCCACCTAAGTACTATTACATAGTGTGCATAATCTTGTAAGATATTCGTTCACTGTCACTTGAACACATGTAATCTCATGGACCATTTACACCATTCTGGTCATGACATCCGTCCAGGAAATAGCTTCGAAAACTGAAAAAAAGCTGCAAAACTTCTTGGCTATCGCGCATCGCCAGTAGCAATTTTAGGAAGATCTTTAGCAATTAGCTGAAAATTTTTATCTAAAAGAACAATTAATTTCAATAATTTAAACTAATGTCAGAATGATGACTTGAGAAGTTAAGGCACGTTTTCCGGAAAATAAACCTCTAGGTCAAATTCAGGAAGGGCACGGATTCTATTATTGACAGCAATTGCATGAACAATGCTCAACTGTTATAAGAATTCCTCGAAGGCAGAATTTCAATAGCTCGGACGAAATGGTGAATTATGTCCGAAAAGATCAAAGTGGGCGGGGAAAAATCCACACTCACGAAACCCTCCATCGTCTGATCCAGACCCAGCTCAAAATTTTGGCCGCTCAAAATCTTGACATTTGTTATGAATTTTGAGCTGGGTCTGAGTCTGGATCAGGATGTGCAGAAGTAAAATTTCAAATCCCGGTAAACGTAGAATGGAAAACGGAAGTCTAAAAATGGCCGTAAAACAGAAAGCGTAAAACGGAAAACGGAAAGTTCCGCACGCCTGTTGTCTGGATGCCTCATAAGAAAGATGGGTACACTTTTACCCATTGGTAGCAACTGGGTATAGACGTCACGAATGGGTAAACTTGTTGATGGGTATACAAATATTGATATGCCAAGACATTTACCATGGATAGTTTCAATTATGCACCTGAGTACTGATGTTCACAGTTCTAAACTTGGGGAGGGTAACCAACGCGTTAAGGCTTAACGTCCATTGTTTTCGCTAAGATAACTTATTGGTGGACTAGTGGAATTCCATGCTATCTCGATGCAAAGTCATGATTGTGGCGACACTGTAGGGAAGTTAGAGATCCAGGAAATCAAGGATCAGAGAAAAGTAACAGATTGAAAGCCGTGGCACTCAAGAAGGGACAAGAGATAGCCAATTTTGGCGGATAGCATCTAGAAGCGTCACCCATCACCAATAAAATAACCCAGAGCCAAATCTTGGTTTGAAAATGTGGTGATTTAAGGGAACATGGTAATATGTGGACTTCGGATGTTGTGACCAAAGTACTGCTCCCCCATTAAATGTACCGTGCGCTTCACAAAGAGGAAAAGTATAAACAATCCAAAGAAGGCTAGCCAATGGCAGAATGGGCAAATTTTACCAGAAACGCGAAAATCCTCAAGTCGCTGCACGGATAGGTTAGAGCAGCCCAAAACCATGTTACAGCAACCTATTGATCCTCATGTCAAAAATTTTCCAAGCACTGCCGGAGCAAGTGCACAGGTATCGGATTTCAATGGAATAAGTGCTGGCATATCTGCAGTATCAGTAGCTAGGCACGAGTCGGTGAAACTACTGTAGCGCAAAAACGAATATTCGTTGAATGATCACTGCAAATTAGGTACTATTTTGGGACAAATTAAGAATAAGAAACATTCCAAACCCCTTAGCCGGATGGCTAGAATAAGCCTCCAGATGTGCAGTGTTGTACACTGTATGGTAGATGATCTCGGATGCGTGGTACTGATCTCTCTCTCTCTCTCAGCTCTAACCACAGCCCCGTCCTACCCAGTGGGTCCGGCCACGATTTCGTCACAAACAGCTTAAACTATTAGGTTGTCCCAAAAATAATGTCCGCAACCTACATAATAGTGGAAATTTCAAACTCCACCAATTTAAGTCCTACGTGGACAATTCCTGAACGATCAGGAAGTGCAAGGTTTGCGCCATTTACATTCTAGGACCACTTCGTCATTCCTTCGTTTATGTAATTCTTACGGTTATACACACTAGGAAGCTCAGCTCCAAAATGGCCACTATTTATGGGACAACCTAATATGTTGCATGGAGAAGATACAACTCTCAGCTTCTACCCATGGTAAACGTGTTACCGTAGCCAGATTCATTCCTCAACAGGCACCCATCAACATGTTTACCCATGCATGACATTAAAATTTGATACCATCACTCACCAGTAACCATCACAGGAGGGCGAAGAGCTGGGAAGGAAAGGGGATGCGGGGGAAGAGTGATCAAGGGAAGGGGATCCAATCACTCAGAACCCATTATAAGGAATGGAACTTTTATTAGGTTGAATTCAACTCCAACAAAACAATCAAACAGGAAAAAGATGCCTCTAATCCGCTGTGAGAACAGCAAAGAGTCAGCACATGCTGCTATACTGCTGTCACTCTACATGTGCTGTCCTTCATCTGTCGTTTCCCAGAACGCAGCGGAAAAATTTAGCTAGTCATTACAATTCGCGTTGGAAACCGCTGAAAAGTCACAATTTCTTGCAGAAAGGCTGCACAACAAGAGGTACGCTGCTGCGCTATGATTGGTCGATTCATGTGCGCGTCGCGGTTGCAGCATTCAAAGGTACAAGCACCGCTGGGGAGAAATAAGCAAGTTTTCTGGGCTCGGGTAGGACAATTAAATGCTGACGGAGCCAATGAACTGTAAGGAGCTGGCCGTTTTTGTCGTTGAATGCTTCGAAATGGAAGAAGCAACCCGTATTCAAGAAGCGTAGGCGTGCGGCGCGGTCGCGTGGCGGCGTACGTCTTGACCGCCTCACTTGCAGGAACGAGTCAAAAACACTTAAAAAGAGTCGTTTCCCTCCATATGTCCGCAAAAACTCAATATTTCGTGCGTTTTACGACCTGCATTTTTTCATCAGACGCACTATTGCAGAAATTTTAATTCACATGGTCGTAATTTTCCCGCTGCGAGACTGATGGGAAATTTTTTTGCAAGTGGCAGTGCCTGGCACAGAAGTGTACATTTTATGTTTGGATGCAATCGAGCTCTGCCATAGGTCAGATGGACTAACTGACCAATCGCAGGGCTCGTCCCAAAATCTTATCTATGACTTCTCTGTAACCTCTCGTCGAGGATACATCAAGGGTTCGCATATGCTTCTGTGTGTTCTTCTAATAGCCTATAACCAGCATAGTAATAGCCAGAATGTAATGAGATGCAGATCCATATGCCCTAACGCTCCATGAACGCCCACTTTACAATGCAGAAACACAGCTAACCCCGTTAGCCAGTCATTTTCCCATCCAGAAAAAAGAAACCGCTCCATAAAGCGGTCCATGATCAGGAGGATAATGGCCGAGTTTCCCTAGCGAACCCGAGAACCGCTGTGTCTGCAACTGCGTACAGCCATTAAGAGCAAAAACTCAGCGTGATAGACACGGAGGGCAGAAGGGCGTATCGGGGGTCTGGTGCGAAATATGCATGTAAGAGGCGGACCATACGGACAAATGAACAATGAAAAACTCGTCCGAGACGATTCGTCACAGGAAATGACTCGGGGCCGAGTGATAAATCATAGCCGGTCAGGGAATTAGTTCTTACAGGGATTAAGCTACCGTATGCCATCGATCTGGGAGTGGAAATAGGTGAGCGATAATAGTACATTGAAATATAATATAATAATTACCAGTAAGGTTTTTTCTAGTGCATTTCAAGTGCAAGGAGTAAATAAATAAATAAATATAAATATAAAAATAAAAATACATAAATAAGTGAATGAATATATTAACATCCGTATTCGTTGAGCATCATTCGATTCACCCTTCCAAACTGTCAGGAGATCCAAATTCTACCCGCCCCCCCCCCCCCCTCCTTTATGAACCCAAACTTTCAAATTATCCAGACTTTAAATAATTCACAGCATAGAGTCATTGAAATTACCCAGGGTACACGGGCTAAACTCACCCAGGTCCGGTCTTTGTTAGTTGGGCACCAACACGCTCATTCCTGGTAAGGATATGGATATATAAAGTATAAAAAATGTAAAAATATACTCATGAACGAACCAATCACAGCCCAGCAGCGTACCTCTTGTCACGCAGCCTAAAAAGATACATCCAGGCTCTGGTGATGGAATCCTGGACCTAGCAGAATTTGAACACATTTCCACGTAAATTAGCAGGCGAGCCATGTATATAATCCAGAAAATCCCAGCACTGCTGTCCTTTGGGCAGCTCCCTGACCCCACTGCAGCGATAAATAGCACAAACAAACTCAGTGCACAAGCACTCAAACCCCCTATTTATTCCCAGCGCATCATTAGCATATAATAATAGCCCTCGATGCTTCCAATTCCAGAAGCGCCGAGTCGAAATTCGAGCCGAAACGTGTCTAAACGTCCGTTTTCAGCGTCGATAATACGGCCATTAAGGCTCCACTGCCGACGCATCTCTTGCGGAAATCCCCTTGAGACCAATGCTGTCGATTATTACTCCCGATAAGCATAACTCACAATAACTGACCACTGGGGAGTAGTCCAACGAGCAATGGCGGCACAAGAACGCCGCAGACATTTTGCAAATTCCTAGAACAGGAACTCCCGCGTCGAATTCTTCCTAGAACAGGAATTCCCCATCTAAGGATGATTCAACTGTTTGCTAATAGCATTTCAAGGGAAGCGATTAGCGAAGAACTTCATTCGTGGACTTATTTACTGGTACCTAATTTTTTAATGGACGCCTAGCAGTGACATGGGTAAATCGCTCTGCGAGATCTACGAAACAAAGGACCAGGAAGAACACGAGAAGGGGAATTGAAAGAGATGAAGCAAAGGAAAGGAGTAAGAAAAGATATGGAGAGATGGAAGAGTAGGAGGATAAAAAGGAAGGGAGAGAAAGAAAACAGAGGGAAAGAGAGAAACGAGAGGCAGAGAGAGAGAAGCGAGATGGAGAGAAAAAAGAAGAAGAAATAGAAAGGAGAGGGAAGGAGAGAGATGAGGAAAGAGAGAAATGAGAGGGACGGTGAAAATAGAGTGGAAGAGTAAGAAAGGAGGGAGAAATAGAGAAGAAGAGGAAGAGAGTAAAGGGAGGAAGAGAGAGTAAAGCAAGGAAAAGAGGGTAAAGAGATAAAGATATGGAAAAGATGTAGAGAAAAAAGATAGATAAAAGAAAAGAGAGGAAGAGTGGGAGAGCAGAGAAGGAGAGAGGAAAAGGAGGGACAGAAAAAATAGAGAGGACAGGGACAAAGAGAAAAGAGAGGGAAAGAAGATAGGAGAAANGTGAACCCACGATTAAGTAATTCGCTAGATAGTAACAAGCAAAGATTTACGGACCCATAAAAAAGCAGGTGAAAAAGAGGGAAACAGGGGTTACGAACAGGGCATTGAAAAAAGAGAAAAAAGTACAAACATACTGTCAGCATGAAACTTAATCATTGTTAGAACCGAATAACTTGAACATATTCGAAACCGAGTATCACAATTCAGAATAATTCGAAAATTCAAATGTTCGACAGTGAGAGAGAGGAGAGAGGAGAGAGGAGAGAGGAGAGAGGAGAGAGGAGAGAGGAGAGAGGAGAACAAAGAGGGGAAGATAGAGTAAAGAGAGGGAAAGAAAAAAGAGAAGGAGAGAGTAAAGAGAAGAAGAGAGAAGTTAAGAGAGGAATAGTAAGAAAGAAAAGAAGAGTTAGAGAGAAAGGAGAGGGAGAAAAGAGGGAGAGAGGGAAAGGAGCGGATAGGGAGAAAAAAAGTGGGACAGAAAAAGAGGACAGGGACAGAATGAAAAGAGAGGAAAAGAAAAGAGAAGAAAAGAAAACAGAGAAAGACATAGAGAAAGGGGAGCGAGAGGGAGAAAAGAGGGAAAATAGGAGGACACAGAAAGAAAGAGCTAGAATAGGGACAGGAAGAAGACAGAGGGAAAGAAGAGAGGAGAGGAGGAAAAAATAGAGAAAAGAAAATAGCTTAGTTTCGAGTTTTTTTTTGCGAGTTTGATTTCGCAGGAATTGCCACCGCTAGACCAGCGAAATTTATAAAAAAAAACTAGTTGCAACTGAATACCAGCATAGCCATTTTTGCCTATTCATACAAGAGGTGATCCCAAGGGATTAAACCTGCCCAGCAAAAATCCACAAGTTTCCAGAAAAAACAGCAAATCCCCAGAGAGTTTGTAAAACCGTTGGAAAATATCAGTGAGAGGGACTGAATTGGTTGCAGTAGAAGGAAGCCACGCCCATCGCAGACAGAACGACACCGGAATTCTGGGACACCGAAATTCACACAAAATAGAGTCAAAGCCGGCTGAAGTGATGATAACTTATGTTATGAGGGGGACACCGCGGGGCTGACAGTTTAAAACGTGTAACATAATCCCTTCGACGGGAGCTTCTTGCAGGTGCCGCCGTACCTTGACGTGACTGCACTTCGGACAGAGGTGTTCAACAAGCCACACAATAATCGAGAAAATAAAATCTGATTCAATCGTTGGCGCGAGAACTGGTCCCCAAACCCACAGGAATTTGCGAAATGCACCAGATTTGCTTCAGAATTCGGTCTTAAATCGCATTATTTTGAGAATGTATGGTTTTCTAAAACAGGGAGGACGAGCCACTACTCGTACTACACCACTGCAGCCTATTTACTACAAAGACGAGAACTGATCCCCAGTGGTGTACAACATCATCAATGTTGTTTCAACGCACAAATCTTTCCCAAGTGATTTTCCACTCATAAAACCCTGAGAATTACATCGATACGTTGCTTTTCTTCTTTCTTTTAGGGTACCCGAAAAGGTCCCCGCTCGCCTTCGGGGGCAACACCCCCAATGTGAGCGTGGACCTCTTGCGGACACCCTAAAAGGGACTATTTCTCACCTTCTCTCCTGCAACAGTTGAAAAATACCGAGAACCTAACCTATCACCAGAACAAATCTAGATCATCTGGTGGGTGTGTATCATCGTGAGGGAAAAGGGGGTGTAACCAGACGACTCTAATTGGCGCATTCGAGCCGCTCGCCACGCCCATCTGTTTGACTCTTACGGCGCATAGGACGGCTAAGCACAAATAGACTATGTGTCATGGGACTGACGGCGTTCGAGTTCAAGCAGATGGGCGTGGCGAGCGGCCCGAGTACGCCAATCAGACTCGTCTGGTCACGCCTCCTTTTCCCTCACGATGATACACACCCTCATCTGGCAAGTCCTAAGATCCCCACTGAATTACTGCAAGAAAGACGTGTAAGTTATAGATGACATGTGTATAAAACTGAATTCTTTGCGCACTTTATGAGCATGTCCTCACAAATTTTGGATAACAGCTAAACGTATATACATTTGATACAAAGGATTAGAAAACTCTAAAATTAAGTAACATACGATCAATATCATGGTAGATCAAAGGCCTTGCTGAAAACAAATAAACAGGCTAGAACAAGTTGCTAAAACCTGGACAAAATCAACTATAAAACTGAGAACGTTTGTCATCCGCTCGCGCTAGGGAATTTTTTCCTCAACTGATACAAATCTCAGTTGTCAAAAAAGTGGGCCAACATGGAACAGCGGATGAGAAGTGAGGTGAGATAAAACAAGGTCAACAAAACAACGCAGAGATTATAACAATAGTATGATCAACAAGTGAAAGACAAACCTACTCCTCACGTTGAACCGCTAGGTTCCCATAGTAAACAGTGAGCGTTTTGATCTTCTTGTTCAAGCAGCTTTGTTCTATTTCGCATCTGCCACCGGGACCACTTAGCGATACCAGCTGGAACAAAAAAAAAAAACTTGAATAAGCCTTCACTTGAATAAGAAAGTAGGTTTTACTGATGTACTTTTCTCGCTGCTTAACCAAAGGTCAGCCTAGTTTCGGTGAGAGCGCAACACCTCTTGTATTTGGGCGTGTACAGGAAAAGGGGCGTAACCAGGCAACTCTGATTGGCATATTCAAGCCGTCCGTCACGCCCATCTGTTTGAACACACACAGCATCGGTTCCATAATGCCTAGGATATGGAGCGTTATGCCCTGGAAAATGCGGCTCGGACAAGCTCCATGACTGGCCAATTCATGGCATCGGCCAGTCGCAAACCTTGGCCACGCCGCTCTTCCCAAATATGACGCTCCACACGCTCAAACATAGTGGCATTGCACGTGGCGCCGCACCACATCAAACTGATGGGCGTGCTGAGTGGCCAAAATAAGCCAATCCAAGTCGCCTGGCCACGCCCCTTTTCCCTAACAATGATAGACACCCCTCCTATTTCAATAGCATTATTATTAACAAATTCTTTGAAGAAAAAAATTCAAGTAACCAAACTGTACCGTGGTTGGCTGAAACTTCATCATATGAAACGCTACTACTAGATAAAAAAATCACTTCACTTTAGGATGCGCAATTACGGTAATTCCATATATGTTGCCTTTAAAAGAGGTTGTCTTGCCTCAAACTAACACCCGGTCAGGATGTCTTTCCGGACTTTTTACCTTGACAGCGCCCGTCAGCGCAAGTCATGTTTGGTTCAGTGCTTGGACAGAAGCAAACTTTGACACCTAGCGGATCACTAGAGTAGCTCCATCGGTCACACTTTATTTATTTCGGTTTTTAGACTTGGGCAGTACCCGAAACATAAGCTTACAAAAAACCGCAGATTTGTGAGAGCGCCTCAAAGTGCAGCGGATCAGTTAGGCTCTAACCATCAGCCACTTTCAACGGCACCAACTTATGCCCTAGAGTAATTCTCACGAATTCATCCCTAATTCCATTGAAATATCCTTTCCACCTTCTCTCTCACTGCAATTTTGGACCATCCTGTACTACCCACACATTCAGCATAGCAGAACTTCGAATAATGCGTAGAATGCAGAAATATTGCAATGATGAAAAGAATAGTGATTTGTAAAGAGTGTAAACAAAAAACAATTCACCTGCTTCACGCTAGTATTCCTCGGCAGGAAGTAGGCGATGTTCGGTGACATCTTCCTGGCTGCGGTGTAGATATCGAAACCGTTCGGGGTCAGATCATCGAGATCAAACACCTGCGATGGTAGTGATCGAGAGGAGACCCAATGGGCTGCATTTCAAATGCTTATACGCTAAGATTATACTGGCTTAGATCTTAAGGCAGAACAACATGGTTGACTCCACTGCTAAGGTTGTGCGAACTCAGTATCACTTGGTAAGTTTCAAAAGCACACTACAGTCAATCCCAGATCGCACTAATCGATCTTCTCTCCGGGATGCTCATCGATCCGCAGCCGCGAAAAAAAAAAACTCGCCAGCCGCCACGGCAAAAACTTGCCAAATCTCAACAGAAACTGATGATATCGCTTTTTCAGCACTATACTACAACTTTTTCATGGCTCGCTTCATCACAAATGCAAAATGTTCTCTCTTTGCACTTGTAACAAGTACGACATGTACTTGACGGAAAAACTTACTAACACATTGTTTAGTGCGAAATGGAAGAAAAACCGAAGAAATGAAGGAATTCATATACGAACAAACTATGAATAGTGTACCACCCCCCCC
>JARK01000272.1:26121-52500 GCA_000688135.1 Ancylostoma ceylanicum | reverse complement strand
CCAGTCCTCCCTCCGCCCAAAGCTTGATCCCATTTCCATTGAAAGCCTACAACTCCACAAAGAAAACCAGCTCACCTCCGACTTCAAATAACTAGGACCTCCCCATGGTGGGCTGAGAAACACTGCGTCGACCTGAAATAACATAGGTAAGGTGAATACTCGTCGGTGGCATCCCTCTAAAAGTAGTACACTCACCTCTGCTGGCTTTCCAACATTTTCCGTCCATTTCGCCGCAAAGTGAAAGAAGTCACAACAGATGAACTCAATGCGGTCCTCAACACCATACACCTAGAACGACAGAAAAATTGCCAGCCAAACCACTGAAAATTTACCAGAAATTTCCAAGAAAATTGAAAAAATCATGGAATACTTCAATTGTTTCATTTTTCTTCACTTTCAGTGTGCTGTATGTGGCCAGCACTGTGCCAGTAACTCTTATTTCTGACCCCTCCCCCTTCATGGAACATAAATATACCTTTGCGTTCTCCCTCGCACATTTTAATCGAACAGGATCCAAATCAATCGCAATCACTGAAAAGCATATGTAAGGGATTTGCCTTCTCAGTTAGTTTGGAGATGTTTCAAAGAAAAACAGAAACATTAAGACTGACTTTCAATAAATTTCTGGGTTCTGTCATGTCTTTGCGATATGCACATAACCCAGAACGAATTCACAGATGGAAATCATGACTGACTGATAACAACGAAAAAAATTCAAGGAAAAGGGGTGTGCCAATAAATGCATGTACTAGAATGAGGACATGTTCAATATCCTATGCTGGGACACTTTAAAATCTAGTCCTAGAACTGCCAAATTCCGAAGATTTTACCTCTCGTTAGAACAATGTTTTTTTCAGAAACAACGCTCAAAAACTTAGTGAATTTACAGCTACCCCAATGCGAAGTTCTATGTCAAATCAAGCACAATCAGTGCCCCAAACGTCTTCAATAGCATGAAGTAAACTTCCAACTAACCTCTCGCTCCTTTTATGGCTAACTGGATACTGTTGCCACCAACACCAGCAAAAGCATCCACGACTAAGACTTCAGGACGTCGCACAATTCGATCAGCGATGTGTTCTGCTATCCGCTCAGGAGTCACTGAGAACCACCCTTCTAAATTTAAAAAAAAACTGAATCAAGAAGAGAATCATCAAAACTTCTAAAATCACGGCTATGGAAGCACATATGCCCTACCTCGATCCATAAGCACTCCTTTGTCTAGTTTTGAAAACAGTCGGTACCGTTGGTACCAGTACTTGATGATTTCCTGAAAAAAAGTGATTCAGGATTGAGAATTAAACAGCGATACCAGCTTTCAGCGGAAATTTCGAAAGGATTTCATTTACGAAATACAATCAGCAAAATAGCACCACTGTTAATAAAATAAATGACAACACAAGCCAAGTACTGAGGAGGTTAGAGCAAACGATAAGCCGGCTAAGCAGCTCAGAAAATCGGTTTTTACCCCATCAAGAGTACTTGGAAGTCAAGTGATATACAGTGGATCTCAAGCATCCTTGGATCGCACAGCACCGCCTGTCTGCTGAGCCGCGCCGCACCATCTACGCATCACCATAGGTAGTGCAGCGGTGTTCAGCAGATGGACGGTGCTGTCTGACGTAAGGATGATTAAGAGCGACTGTATTACTGGTCATGAAAAATTACAGAAACCATGGAATCTTTGAAAACTACACCAATTAGCGCCCCACCTCGTCAGCCCTGTAGTAGTCGAACGCGTTCTTCGCAATGAGATGTGCTTCCTTATCAGGATCGAACGCGAACGAAATGTTGGCAAGGTCGCTAGTGGTCGTAGTAGCTGCACTGGTGGACTCCTCAGATACGGCAGGGGCCTTGGGTTCTTCATGGCTTTCAGCTGGCGCTTCTTCATTCACTGTCTTTTCCGTCCTGAAATTACATTTACTAAGAAAATTATTCTATTAATCACGCTAAGTGAGAAGCCAGAAGGATTTCGAGAAACCAGGAATGTCTAAATAAAGAAATATGAGAATGCCTCCCATAAGGACTGCTCACCAACCTGTCCAACACCACACTCATCGAAGCGGCGTAGGGATCATAAACATCATAGTAAATGTCGCTGAATATCTAAAACACAAAACCTTCCCAAAAAGTTACTTGGCAAACCCCAAAAAGCACAAAAACCGGAGACTGACCTCATCGTCGCCGTATATGACCGGGAATCGCCTTTCCTTCTCTGGTTTAGCCTTCTTCTTCGGTACTGCATCATCTGGTTCTGATATCCTTGCCTCAATTGGAGTGCTGATATCGCTATCATCGTATCCAGGCACGAATCCCATCTTCTCAACCTAAATTCCAACAAAACAATTCAGTCGTAATGCGAACATCCCAGATAGAAGAAATAATAATCAACTCGTTAAAAAAAATAACGAATTCTATCAGATTTCTGGGTTCTGAAAAAATAGCAAGAGAAAAAAAAAACCACACCTTCTTCAGGAAGGTTCTGCACCGGTGACTTGTCAACGCAGAACGGAACAACTCAAAATCTTTAGCGGCCAATTTTGTGATGAGCTCGGAATGTAAAGCGAACAATTCTTCGTACGTAGAAAACTTTGCATCCTTGGTGAGCCCGAAATACTTGGAGATTTGCTGGAAAAAGAAATTTTCTGAACAATTTGAAAGACTTCACATAACAGAGCCTGCGCCGATTCACCAGCAATCCAGAAGTTAAGTGCTTGCAAGACGCCAGAACTACGGAACTTCCGACTTCCACAACTGGAATTCCGCTCATCCCTCCTACCCAGAAATGAAGTCGTAACCCAATAACTAGGCGAAAACTAGTCCCCAACGAAAACTGATGAATAGAATAAGTAATGACACACGTGAGGTGTGGTTGTGGGGTATTCTGTGAAAGAAATTATCGTCAGAATTACAAAAAAATCGAAATTCAGAACAAATGAAGCCGAGATAGGATAGGAAGTTTGTACAATTTATACAAATGACCCCAAATGGTGAATTAGCAATAGACCGAAATTTCTAGAATTAACCCATCAAGAAGCTAGTTAACCCACCTCATCACTGTGCTCATCAATCAACGCCATAGGCTTGTATTCTTCTATTTGCTTAGCCAGTTGTTGTCGATCCTCTTCATTCATAATATGACCGTAATCCTCATACCAGGCTCGGTAAATGACATAGGAGGCAGTTTCCTTCAACAGAATCATTTTGTTTGGAATAAAAGTGCTTTTTTTTTCTCATAAATGAGCCCCTCTACTGACTTGTTCTCAACTTGGAACCTCAATGCGCAAGGAACTTACAAACAGTGTAGAAGAAAAAAAAGAAAAAAGCAAGAAAATGAAAAAAAAAGAGAGAAACCAAAACAGAGTAGCCTACCCCCCAGTATTCCTCGAATGTCGTGTTCCTCAACCACTTCTGTGCGTCATCTGTGGACTTCTTCCTTCGTTTATAATACCTACTATGGTCCTGTTTCTTTGACGAACCAAACCGTTTCGGAAGCTCTGCCCAGGCCTCCTTCGTGAGTTCAGGAACTTTCATACCTGGAAGTTGAATAGAAAACCAACGGTAATGTAGAATGGTACCCCATGGTTTTTGAAGAACTCCTAAATCTTACCATTCTCACATATTTCTGGCCCTTTCTCCGCAGCAGCGTCAATTAAAGCATCTCCAGCATCATTCGCATCCCTTCCAGTCAATCCCATCACCTCAACGGAACCCGCCAGATCGTCAACGTCTTCTGCTTCAGAGGCCGGCTTTCGTTCACTAAGCCGGACAAGGTCCTTATCGCTGAAAGGTCCGCATTAGGCCAAAGAAGATGGAAAAGGAAAACACACACCAAAAATTAAATGAAAACAAAAAGAAATAACGGATGATGTGAATTTCTGTAGCAGACATCTTCTACTTTATTTTTTTGCTATAAAACGAGAATGAAATGTAGGCTTTAACAGAGTTTCAGAGGTATTAAACCACAAAAAAGGTAGACGTAAGCCTGCAGTCTAATTTTTCGTGTGGTCTGTGGAAACCTTCAGTAATCACAAAAACAAAGGAAGAAGAGCGTGTATTCAAGACGAAACGGTTAGAGATATAACGCTACCAACTTTATAAACTAAAACTTAGAAGTGCACGCCTAGCCTTCACCTGTATGAGCAAGGAAGCAAATGTAAAAAAAAAAGCAAAGAAGGAGAAAAGAGATCGAAAATGGCACTTACTTCAGGTGAACTCTCGATAGACAACAATCGTAATCGTACGTGACGTCGCTGTTTTCGTGACGGCGTCGAAAAGCAGCGTAAAAGTCAGCGAGAAGCTCCCACGGAAATTGAAACTCGTCTTCAGCTATGGAGGTTTCGTCCTCCATACGACTGAAGCTCTGAAATATGAACCGAACATAATTTAACTGTACGGGGACCACAAAACGGCAAACAGATCAAACATTAACGCTCTTAAACCCTGAAATTCTCGAATTTAACGGATTTTTCGAAGAAATGAACACGACTTATTGCCAGAAATAGAAAAGAGGAGGAAACAGAAGAAAAGACAAGGAAAGAGCAGCAAAATAAATCTGACCGTACCTTCAAAACGCAGAAATCTCAAGAACTGACCTTGAAAACTATTTGTGAAACAGCTGCGAAAAAAAATTACGAAAATTTGCTCTGGTACGCAACTGCACAATTATCATATTACCGCGTCCAATAAAATGGTCTCCTTGATAATGTCGGCTATTGTGAAGGGTTACCCAGAAACTCGCGGAGATTAGAAAGATGAATGCAGTGATTGTGAATAGGTGGAAGCTTGGAGAACTAAAATATCTTAATGGTCATAATTTCTGAATAGGTTTTGCATTATACTTTGGACCGAATAAAAATCGAATAATTTTGTTTCCTTAATAAAAATCTAGGAAACTCTTCGAACATCTAGATATTCGAGAATGAGGAGGCCCTAATGCTCTTCTTCTTATTCGTGCAGCACTGTGTTGGTCTCCCATGTTGGGACAATGGAATTTTCGATTTATTCGAAATCGAATATTTTTGCTTTCGAATATCGAATATTTCGAATAAATGGAAAATTCTAATGTCCTAACGTTAGAGACCACTGTGGTGCTGTACGAAAGAAAAAAAGAGCTTTGGGGCTTTCTCATTCTCAATTATCTGGAAGTTTAAATTGTTCCCTGAGATGTTATTAAAGTTACAAAAATTATTCGATTTTTATTCGGTCCAAAGTATACTTTGCATGTTGACAAAAGTCGCAGCCGCCGCACACACTGGAGATGGTTCGATTCCAGCGACTGGTCGGCAAATCTCCCAATCCTCACTGGTTGAGTAAACTGGTCCCAGAACGGTGTAGAAGGATAAAATGCTGATTGTGCAACCGATGACCGGCCTCTGGGATTCTGAAGTGGAGTGGAATGCGTGGCGCACCCTTATAAGGGGGTGACCGACACCGACCACTTTCTCCTTTGCTTTGGCTGCGACTTACAGCAAGTTTTTCAGCAAATATAGTCCTTTTAATTAGTATTTCAATTTGTTATCGCTATGGGTAACAAAGGTTGCGATGTCGTGGTGGCGGCCGCAACGCGATGCGAATTCGGTCTACCGCCTAATTTTTGGAGGAAAAAGTGTAAACAGCACACGACGGAGATTCGCAATGTCGCCTCGTGAGGATGACCGTGGCTTACCAAAACGAGATCGCAGTATACGCACACTACCACAGAAGATTAGCCGTTGAGGGCAATTTATACTGGACGCGCTTGCGACTACATGATGAAGAATAGGGGCCAGTCGCATCGCAGTCGCAGCTCACTCGCACGCGTTTACGGCCTCGCGACGGCCGCGCGTTCTTTTCATTGAGGACTTCATGCCGCCTTGACCGGTCTTCATAGAAAATCTTTCGCAAATGGATGCGTGCGTCTGAAAGTCGTACGCAAGTCGCAGCTAGTATAAATTGCCTCCTACTGAACAAGTTAGCCGAGCGCGTCGCTTGTTTGTTGTTGTCCTAAGTTCTTTTATCCCTGAGCCATTCTAGTAGACTGTTGTAGGCATATGTATTTACACTCTCTTCTCTCCAAAAACCATCCACAAATTGTCCAGTCTACGCTAAGGCTGTCTACAAGTCAGTGATGTGCGTTATTGGAACAAATTAACGAATCAACGGACTAACGCGTAACGGTCAATTCTGGCCTAATGTAATGAATGAATGAAATTCGAAATTTTTCTAGCGCACACCCCTACCTGCAAGCTCCCTGATGCCCACAGTGAATCAAAAATAGCGTCATGACTAACCCCAGTAACTTGAAAACAAGTAGCTAAGTAATTAGTATTTTTTAGACATGGAGTGATTTCTTCGTAAAATCACGTAGTTTCCTTCCGTCTAGGAATGTGACTACAAATTCAAGTGTTAGTCAAAGAAGGAAGCCAATCAAGTGCCAATTACATTCTCATCTATGGTTCTTTCGACTGCCGTTGAGCACCAATCATCAATGACCAGAGTGTCGGAGCAATGCTTAGTGTTCAAACTATTATAGAAGTCATATCTTCGACATATAATTAGAAAAATCAAGCAAAGTGGGTGCAACGGCTCAAGATCCAGAGTAGATGGTTGAGAAGGATGTACAGAATTCAATCCTATAACGTTTCATGTTATTACTGTAAATCTTAAGTGAGAGGAAGTATTCCTAAGTATTGGATAATTAAGGAATGAACAACTTAAGTGTAAATGTTGCAACTATTGAGTTGTCCCAAAAATAATGGCCGCAGCGCTGTACTGAAGATTGGTAGTTCATGACTCCACCAACATGGAAGTTAGGCGTACATACTTGTAACCATTCCAAAGCTCAAAAATTGTATTATCTACCATTCAAAGCAAGGGAGAGCGCTTTTTATTGAGAAAATACATGTGAATCAAGGTGTACTGAAAACTGCTGTTACCACTTTGTTGACTAAATTCTGCAACACAGCAAAACTCTACTAGGAATGCTGATTATAACGGTTTTCGAATTGAGGAAACAACTCAGATTCGAGCTGAGTTACGCAACTTGGAATGTGCAGCTCAGAAGCAGTCATTATTTTTGGGACAACCCAATATCATTGATGAGGATACTCTTGAATTTTTAAAATAAGTAGGTAACTAATCCTTTGGTCTCCAACACCGCTCCAAGTTTATTCCGAGAATTTTATTTCATAAGTGCTTTATTCTAAAGAAACCAAAACACAAGACACCAACTAAATCCGAGAAAAAAGGTAAACTCGAGAAGTGGTAGGGCGCTAGACCACACAGAGTCCTTGACTACATTTCGCATTCTGAGGGCAGCTCGTACATGGTGAACCGTCGAGATAAATTTTCTGATTCAAAAGATTTCCACTGCAATGATTGAATTTGATGATAATCACTACATGTACAGTGGGCGTCAATGGCGGTGACCCGTCTGCGGCCTCAAAAGCTACGCGGCGCTACCGCGCCGCTCGAGTAGAAACCCTCCCCGAGACATCAAATTATGGGGCTTTCTTGATATCCAGTTAGTTTTCTTATTAGTTATCATAAAATGTGATGAAAAACTATGGAGAAAACCCAGATTCGCCGCCGGAGCGACGATTCTACCGTGAGCGGCGCGGTCGCGACGCGTGCTTTTCGAGGCCGTAGACGGGTCACCGCCATTGACGCCCACTGTACATACTGTACTTCGATCAAACGTACCCAGGATTGTAATGACAGACAGCAAAGAAGAAAGAGCCACACTCCTTTACGGCACAGCCAATCTCACGCGTATTAGCCCATGCTATCTACAAGGAATGTGGCGAATTGCGCATTCAAGCAAGGTGGATTGAATATAAAATTTTCCTACTTTGGTAAAATGTCTAATAGGAGAGTTTGCATGTTGAGGTCTGAACGTTAGAGCTGGTCCAATCGGTTTTTCCTTCCGGCTAGGCTTCCACCACGATATGACAGCCTATAAATTTTTTTTCAAATGGTTCTTGTCTTCGAGGTGGCTTACAATCACCATTACACTGATCCAGCTTCGATAACTCCGCTGACACCGCATCATAATCGTGAAAAAAAAACCTTTGCGACTCTGTTAACTTACGACGTGCGCTGTTCTGACATCTCCTGATATGTTCTGACACGAACCTCACTGGTACCAATGATGCCTCTGAGAGCTGTGCGTTACTAACGTAACGAATTAACGCATTAAACCGTAATGGCCATTTTTGGCCTAACGTAACGAAGTGACGATTCGACTAAAAGCCGCAAAAATCCGTTAAAATCCATTTCGTTGATAGACCAAATAATAGCTGAAAGGAGCACTTTTCTCGTCCTTACTTCCATGTTCATGATTATCTAGTATTATAGAGCAGATTATACGTGTATTCATGATGATTGTATTTGTACTAAGGTAGTCGCAGGAGAATGTCTTTTCATGAGTACCTAAATGCTTGAATGCTTGGCCCAACGTTTCCTCTTGCAATACAGGGCTCGTCTACATATCTCGCCCTCACGGGACGGGGAACACCGTATTACTCTCGGCGGGGATTCCCGGCGGGAGTGGTACGATACTCACCGCGATGCAAACGAACCGGTAACGTCCCCGCGAGTGTCAACAAACGTCCAACGCAATTTTAACGTCTTTTTTTTTGCGGTGTGTTTCAACCATCTTGATTTCCTAGAAGAATTCGTATAAAAACATTGACGACTGTGTTATTATCATCCAATTCATTGTATCTGAGGTTTTCGTCAAAATTACGTGATATTGCTCGTATATCTATCGTTTTCTGTGAACTTCGCATTTGAAAATATGCTTTTTTCTAAGATTCAAACAAAAACATGTATGAGGAAGATTTTTTTATCGAGGAAGATGATGCTCCTTATCTTGAATGTGAAGAATTATGAGAACCCTTGTACAAGGAGCGCCGCCGCGGCGCTTCTCGGATTTTCGGCCGTTTTTTCATACAAATCGAAAGAAGGCTCTTCGAATCGGTTCAGACAGAAGACTTAGAATCTTCTGGTCCTTTATTTTGGATGGTCGCACCACAATCTTTCAAATCTATTGCATGAAGTTATGAGAACCCTGCCACGATGCTATTTCTAGACGTTTCCGTCCAGCGTGTGTGCCTAAACTACTTCCCTTGCTTTGAGGTGTTGATGTCAGCACTTCGTACTCCAACATGGAATTCATGCCAAAAACATGGTACAACAACACCTAAAAAGAAGTCATCTTCAGCAAACACACGCGCAAAGCACAAAGAGGAAACGAGCAATGTTACAAAACACGAAAAAAAACTTGAAATTCATGAATCCCCGAAAAAACAACGGCTAGAAATAGCAAAACGGCAGCTTCCCTTTGGTCCGGTGTAAGGGGAAGAATCTCTCCCCGCGGGGAGAGGGATACTGTATCCCCGCGGGGAGCCGCCCGTCTTCTTTCCGCTCCCCGCAGGGAGGCTGGCGGGAGACATATGCATACGGCCCCAGATGCAGAGTAATTTCATATTTATGCGTAATGCCTTTATTCTTCCTTCTTCTTTTATCCATGTAGGAAGTGCAATACGCTCACGATTGATCTCTCATATGCGCTGTTACGAGTATTTGAAGACATGAAGATTATGAGGAGAGTGAACAACTAACTATGATGACAATCATCGATCCTCAATACAAAGACACGTACATTACGACGAATCGAAGGAAAAACCTAGTAAATCAGGTCAGAGGGACCACCATTTCACTTAGACAACCACAGTCAAGCCCCTTTCATAAGGTGTCCCAACAAGGACATCCCGAGATTTTTTTTTCGCAGTTCGATTTGCACAGAGCTTCGATGATTTCGCAGCTAGGCAAAAACGCGGACAAGTACCGCGCGCCTATCCTTCCTTCTATACCGACCCTTTCGAAAGCTGGAGGAGCGGTGTTAACAACCCGGAATCATCGTATCAAAATGTTAGCATAGAAGGAAGTTTTCATACCAACAATTTCCGGTGAGTGCATGCGTCTGTTGTCGACAGCTAGCTTGATTATATCAGTTCTATGTATGAACCTACTTTACTGTAGAGAACCTGGAAAAAGTTTTTGCACCATAACATACTTATACCAGGGTTCTAAGAGTAGACTCACATGCCATATCCTCACTATTGTAGCTTTCATGTTTGATTTGAGTGGGAGTGTCTCATTCTCTCGTGATCTTCAAAGTTCTCAACTGTTGGTATAGCCAAGGATTTTATGTTGAATTTCGTGGAGTAAGGCAATCTAGCTCGTGAGAAGAGGAATCTCTAACATTTTTCTTTCTTCCACTCGCCTGAGTATTGCCTAACTTCTTTGCTCGCGATGCAAAAAAAAATCATTTCCATATGTTTCATTTAGTCTGTGCGTATAAAGTTAGAAGTGAAGATTGTCGCATTTGCTCCATACATTTCGTTGAAATAGCTGCTTATTTGCTTTGAATATTAGATAGAGATATCGAGAGCTTGCGAAACCCAACGAAAATTATCGAAAATATCCTTAAATCCTTCTTCTAACGACTTAACAGATTAACACATTAACGCGTAACGACCACTTTGACCTAACCTAACGAATCAACGGAATTTTGGAGCTCTCTCAAAGCACAGCCCGCCTCTTCGTCAAAACTCGTTCGGACCCACGTTAAGCGTGTCAGAACGTGTCAAAACCGTAATGAAACCACGTCGCGACTGAACGTGACTTGTGTGAAGCTAACCTGTCTCATTGCTTGGACCCGGTCCTGGGCCTTGGTCTTCGGTATTTGCGCAATGTTTTCCTCTGTGTTTGGTCGGTTAGAAGAAGAAGATGGTCTTCCGCTACATTTCACTGCATGATCCCTCGCAGATATTTCGAGTTGACAGCTGTACTTCTACAAAGGCAATGAGGGATGATCGTTGAGGCTTTGTCTGCGAAGACGTCCAGTGCTGTCCTACCAGTTTTATCATATTCCTCGCTGACTGATAGTAGTTTCCATTCCGCTTCTGAATCCTCCCAAGTGCCAGTTCTGATCTGCGGAAATTGTGCCCCTCAAGAGATTGATTTCTTATTTTGTCGTTTACACCCCAGTTTGTTGGACAAATCTGGTTGATCGCTACAAATAGAACGCAAATGAAAAAAAAAAAACAGAAAGACCAATGGAAGCAAAATTTGCCTCACATGGATCTTTGTGCGCATTCGTTGTTGTTCTTGTAGTAGTTGTACTTGTAGTAGTAGTGGTAGTGGTAGTAGTAGTTGTTGTTGTTGGTGTTGGTGATGGTGCACTCGTAGGTGCACTCGACGGTGCGGTGCCACCAGGTGAGGTGTTGCCAGGAGAGGTGTTACCAGGTGAAGTGTTGCCAGGTGAAGTGTTACCTGGTGAGGTATTACCAGGTGAGGAGCTACCTGGTGAAGTGTTACCGGGTGAGGTATTATCAGCTGAGGTACTACCAGACGAGGTGTTACCGGGTGTGGTGCTATCCGCAGAGGTGTTACCTGGTGAAGTTTTATCCGATGTAGTTCCGCTGGGGGTGCTTGCCGCTGGCGTTGATTGTGGGTCACCCTTTATGCATAAATTGGAAGTTTTTTCGCATGTCGATGGTTGATACGTTGTACACTGGTCATCTCCTGTACATGGCTGTCCTTTTTCATATATTATTTCTCCATCTTTGAGTTCCCTAAAAAAGTGTAGTAGTTATCAATGTTCTTGACTGGGGTAGGTTTAGCATCTTATCTCAGCAATACAAGTGTTTTCAATTCAAGGGCTCAGCCAGGATGGTAAATGTCATGGAGACGTACGGCACATCGAAGAAGCATGCAGCTGTCGACTTGAAGACGCACTTCGCTCGAGCACATCCAACCGCTGCCGCCTTAGAATGGATCATCTGAAACAATGAGAGTATTGGATTCGCAATACTATAGCTCTTAGCGAGGGGATTGCCTTATGAATACGCGCAGCCGCTTCATCGGTCTTCTGAATTTCTCCCTCTTGCTTATGGAGGAGGGATTTTCCTTGAGTTAAATGATGTGTACGATGGAAATCTAGCAATTGCATCTACGAATTTTCGCCTATTTGCTCAAGGCATAGCAGTTCATGAAAAAACACAAGGACGTCAATATTTCGGAGCCGGTCGCACACATCAGATCAATAGTGGTGCAGCAGGCGCTGGGGCAAGGGTGAGGGATTTGATAAAGATGAGAGTGAATTCATCACTCGCTCATTTCGTTCGACCATTCATTCGACCCGGTGGTATCCTGGCGAGTGGCCGGCTGTTCGACTACTGCTGTTCTCCTGCAAGCTACTGGCTCTCCAATACATCTGTTGTGCAGTAATTTTATATATACTTTGAAACTAAACTGGTTCCCTCGTGGCTGGGGATTTATGGAAAAAATCTGTTAGCCACTATCGCAGGTAAAGAGCTTATTTCGCTGATCTTGTGGTAGTGATCTCGTGTTCTCACTGTGTTCTAAAAACGAATGGAATCTTCAATGGTTGGCGTTCACGAAAACGAAGAAATTAATGATGCTGAAGTGTGCTAAAATGTGCTCAAGTTCTGACAACAACGCTGCGCATGTGACGCGGAATATGACTAAACATGGGGAAAGGAACTGTCTACAAATGTATTGCTGCCCAAGAAGTCAAACTCAGGAAACACGACTCCGAGAACTCAGCTGGGTTACAGGCGCGAATCGTATGTCGATGATGGCGTTCTGAGTTAGAAGCTGACTTCAGTAAAATTGTCAGGAATGGCACAGTTTATATTGGCGCACATTACGTTACTGTCAATCTTCACTTGCACGAATCAGGAAATGCGAAAGGGTGAACAATACGGTTCTTCATAAAGTAAGCAATAGACAAAGGAATGAAAGATCTACCACTTGTTCGAATCCCACAATACGCAGCGGTTTTTGACGAGGACTGTCACATGCGATGAGAATGAAACGGCTGTGACAATCATCGCCACCATACACATTGGTTGAACTAGTATGAAGCTCCGAGACATTTTCCGGAGCTGACGTTGCGCCACGAGAAGGTTATGCTCACTGTCTCACTGACCGACGGAATTCCACTAACGTGGTCCAGTAGTTTTTGATATCTGGCCAACACATAAAGTGAAGGGTAATCAGGTGGTCAGAGCCACGAAATGGAAACGAAGAGTTACTGGCAATGAGAAAAATGCTTAGAGGTAAGGGTGGAAGAAAAGAAAAAGGGAACAACAACATGATGTCACCACTGGGTTATCGTACTGTAAAGTTATTTTTGAATAGAATACATAGTTTCAAGATGATGTTTATTCGTATTCATAAAGGACTGCTTGTGGGAATTCGAATTGAATGCAGACTTACGTTCGCAAACTCCTTTATGTTGAGGCCCTGTTTGTATTTTTGGTCATCTGGCCATTGCGCTGCGCTAATCTGAGCTTTCCATTCTTCGATTGCCTGTGTCAGTGGTTCATTTATCTGATCTGGTTTTGCAGATTGACCATAGCTGAAGCATATCCCTCTCTCAACGGCAACAATTTCGTATTTAGTAGCCTTTTTGAGACTCACTGGCGGAAGGTGATTGCATGATTCGGATCACTTTTAGATTTATCATTACAGTCTTTGACCAGCTCATGTGCCAGATCTTCAAGCGCACAGTCCCAGGACTATAAAGCAAAGCATTATTCGTGTAGTGAAGAATTGAACAGATGACATCTTGGAAAGTTTACCAGTTTATACATATTACTGGGTCGGGGAAGAGTTTTGTTCTGACTATCCTTGATTCTATCATACACAACCCCTTGTCGAACGTCCTCATTGAGCGTTCTGGCAGCAAGAAGTCTTTCAAAGTCTTGCATTACTTGATTGCTGCAGTTGTACGCTGCAAAAGGTCAAAACACTCACGGTAAAACTTCAACAAGCGCTATCAAAGCTTACGTGGATCAAATTTGTTTGCTGCCTGAGAAGTCGGGAACGTCTAAACGAACACATACATTTCACACAGTTGTCTTGAATTTTTAGCAGATATAAATAAGAAAGAAAAAACCACCTCCGCAGCTAATATGAGTATAGCAATGTAGTGAATTAACATAGTTAACTGCTGTGAAAGTGCATTTGCTTACTTTTAAACAGGTGGTACCACTACTATCATATCGAAAAAACTCGTCTCATTGTAGCAGTACGATTTGACACCGCTCGTAGCAGTCAGTACCTCGTGATTCCGAGCTTATTGTTTAACAGTACACCCATTGTTAGAGCTGCATTATTTTCTAAAACCCGCATGGTCATAAAAACACACACAAACAGCAGCTTTGCTTTGTAGCCACATAAGAAAAACTCTACTAAGTGAGCGACGAGTTTTTATATGGACAAAAAGCCCAACTGATCGGAAAACGGCCTGAATTGATACACGATTGAATGCTGCAAAGATAATGCAGTTGCTAACTCAACCATAAATGAGGAATGGAATGGAGACATTTATGGACCATCTGATGTTGTTATGAATTCCGCATTCTCGGAGTCAAGATCCACCACTGATAGTTCCGAGTGACATGGGTTTGGCCCTCAAGGATTTGAAATTTACTCTCTTTGAGCGCCGCTTTCAACTCTCACAAAGGAATTGAAAGAAGGTAACCACTACTCCGAACTTTTGTACCATGGTCAGCCCACCATTTCGGCTGACATGCAGAATTCCAACCGCGGAATAATGGAGGGTCTACCGTGGGCTATTTGTGAGCCCACCGTGGACCACATAGGTGGTATACATGTGAAAAGCAAGGGATTTCTGTGGGAAATCCAGGATACTTCTGCGGACAAATGGGGGGGGGGTCTTCCTCACATTGCCTGAACGTGCAATGCGCTTTCTGGCTGACACCATAATTCTTGAGGAGTGTAGCGGTTTCGGTCCACGCATCCGGTCTGACCGTTCGCTGCACCGCGGTTCCAACCGGGCCTCAGCCTAGCAGAACCGGGCCAAGTCGGGAACGGGGGATAACCGGGGACAACGGTGGGCCCATCGTAATACAAATATTCAGTGTAATTNAGCGGTTTCGGTCCACGCATCCGGTCTGACCGTTCGCTGCACCGCGGTTCCAACCGGGCCTCAGCCTAGCAGAACCGGGCCAAGTCGGGAACGGGGGATAACCGGGGACAACGGTGGGCCCATCGTAATACAAATATTCAGTGTAATTGCTCCGGTAGTGTTGAGATTGGAAGGAGGGGGGGGGGCAGAGGAGTGAATGTTATTCCTCAACCATAGCTGTTGAGAGGCTGAGACAGCTCACAAAGTTTGTCGAGTGATTACACCAATATGGTTTGTAATGTTCGAAGGGGAGGGTAAGAGCAAATTATGAACCATTTTCGTCTCGTGTCCGGACCAACGCCTTTCTCAGCTCGCAAAGGTTCAATTTTCGCTAACTCAAGCGAAATATTTCTCAGGCATGTCACCTGCGCTCCAATCTCAAAAATGGCCGGCCCTCGGGAGCCGTTTCACTTGCTCTTGGGCTGTCATCCAGTTATTTTTCGATTGCCTTCCGCGCTCACAATCAGCAATTGAATAGCAAGCAAATAGCAAGCGACTAGCAGTCATGGCAGCGCAAGAGCAGTTACACGGCAAGTAAAACGACACACGAAGACCGCCCATTTTTGAAATTGGAGCGCAGATGACACGCCGCTCCAATCCCGCGAATGTCTGACAAATATTTCGCTGGTTCCACAAACTATGCTGCTTCGTAGCCAGCGAATTTCTCCATGAAATTCCCTATAGAACGACACTATTGGCGACAAATTCCATCAGAAATCCATGAAGAAATTAATCTTCAAAATATAGAAGGGGGATTTGCTTCCTTTAAAAATTTTTGCGAATCTGAGATTTCGTGATTTCCGCCGTTACCTGCTCGATTGGTGGCCTCTTTCTGGACTGAATATTCGCCATCGCGCTGACATCTTTGGGAATAGGAAATTTTGTATCATCAGTCGTTTGTAAGCATTAGTAAGCATAGGAAGTTACTAGTAAAGCAGCTTTGTCTTTTGAACACCTGTTTTTCCCTGTGTTTCCTTTCACCACAGGTTCAGAGAAATTTGCCATCTCAACTCAAACATATAGAGAAGCTGTCAAATTCTTCATTCTTCAACTACTCCTGATCGCATCAGTACGACGTAAGTCGCGCATGGATGAAGTGTCCGGCGCAATTCTTGCACCATCAGTGATTTCTGCGGCCGTAGACGATCTCCTTTCTTCGTCATGACTTCGCGATTATCTCGTTTTTCCAGAGCAGTGTTCGAGAGAAAGTGTTGGCCCGGGTCTTCCAGTGAAGACATTGGTAGGGTGTACCGAAGAAAGCGGTAGTGGAGCATCAACCGCTCATCATGACACCCGTAGGAAGCCTGTCAAATCATTCGTACACTTCAATTCAATGTTGCAGGTATGTTCCGCATCATACAAAAATAGAAATTCAAAATATCCAAAATCTAGCTCAGCTTCTATTCACAAAATGTAGACGGTACAACCATTTTCAGAGCTAGATGGATTGAGAGAACGTCAAATCTTGCAGAATTTTCAAGATTTTGTTGAAGAGATAGTTGATGGGAAGAAGGTCCCGCATTCCATTGGCCAGGAAACGGACGTCGACTACTAAATAGGAACTGTATGTCCCGAAGAGAAGGGAATGAAAGCTATGTCAACCCATTCACTCCAGATTAGCCACTTTGAAATTAAAAACTTTGAAATTCAGACGTATTGTGAATGATCTCACGTTAGGGTTTCGTATTCTACGAATGGAAACCAAATTACAGGCAAGTAAGTATTGGCTGTTCCAGCCACCAAGAGGACGTACAGGTATTAGGTTGATTCATAAGTTCTGTCCCCTTTGGCAACTTTTGTTTTAAAGTTAAATAACTTTGAAACAATGCGGTATCGACCGATGATATATTGGTCATTTATGTAAACAACCCTGCTCTATCCATGAGACCGCTCATCGATCCCGCTGCTACAAAAAGAGATCCGTTTTGACTAGAAAGCCTCCAATACCTCGCATACCATGTGGTTACATTTAGTGACGTTTTTTACCGAGCAGGTTGTTGTTGGTTACATAACCAGCTGGTAGTCTGATAGTGATTGATCGAGATTATCGGATGGATAGTACATGACTTTCCAGCCAGGTATCTTCAGAACACTATACCTAAAGTTCTCAGGATTAGGTGGGACATCGTCCTGCGTGAAGAAGATTTTGGTCTTCAAGTACAATTCCTAGCCAAGTTTTTCCATATCAAGGGCTGAGTTTTAAACATGAGTTGTATCCATCACAGTTCCTTTTTCTTGTTGTAGGCTGCAGCACTCAACTCCTCAAACTTTGCGCAAGACACGTAGGAGAAGTTCATTTTTGCGTTGGTTGGGTTTTTCGAGGTTAGCGCTGCTGTTCCAGTGCGAACCCTGTACCGACCGCACTCAGAAGCAGCTCACATCTCCAAGGACTCGTATTCAGTAATTGGATTACTTGAATCAGGAAAACTTTGAGTTTGCCAGGAAGTTCAAAGAGGTACCTCGCCCTCATACCCTTTTTCACTTGACGAAATCATATGGAAAATTTTGACCCGGCAAATTGACGGAATCAATTCTTTACAGTTCACTTATTGGGGGTGATTGAAAGCGCAATAAAACACACACCAATCAGCATGTGGTTTTCCGGATGTTACCTTTCAGTTGCGCTTTCAGAGCCTCCAAATGCAACTCAATTGAGGCTTTCGAACACGGTGTATATCGAAGCATATTATCTTCGCAAGAGAACGTATCGAAGCATGATGTCACTGTTTCAAGAATGAGAACGTCCTCTACATTCCCACTGCATATTCTTTTACGAGCTTTATTTTCTTTTACGATGGTAACAAACCAAAATTGTGCGCACTGCTGTAGATGAGTTTCTACCGGTGCAGGTTCCTTGCCCATCGTTGCAGGATTCCAGACAGATGGCCACTCATTCAGTAGCGCATACATAGTCCTTCCTCGCAATCCAGATTAGGTCAACACTAGATCTTTTAATAGCAAGACACAATGTGATAAGTATATAGGGACAGAACTTATAAATCAACCCAATATGTAGTTTCAAGTTGCGTTATGTGAAACTTGAACGAATTAGAACGTCAGCGGTTTTCAACTCCTTTTTCTTTCTAGCTGCCCGTTGGCTCAGCTTGTTGCCTGATGAGTTGATGACTAGCCCGAATTCGAAGGTTTTCAGAAGAAAACTGCTCAAAATCAACATTTTTGAAACCCTTAACATGAGTGATTTTTAGGTCAGACCGAATCCGAGTTAGAATCCAGCGATCTCGTGCATGTGTCTCGCCACGTTTCCAGTTCGAATTGCCAGTGTTTTTCTCCATTGTCCACCATATCATTTATTCCATCTACTGCTGTGTAAGGGCCAATCTCTGCTTCCGGCAAGTGGTTGAATCAACATTTGAATCCACCTTCTAGCTCCACATAGCCCATCGCGTACCTGTGCATAGTTTCGGAGACTCTCTACAAAATTACAAGATTTATTATTTATTCGTGTATCCTCCACAACTTCACTACTTGAAGGTGGATCTTTAGCCGAAAAGATTGCTTCTTATAATCCATTTCCATGGTATTTACGGTCTAGCTGTAACTATCTAGTGGGGTAAGATTCAGCGAGCACCCACCTAAGCTTACGCCTGGGGTTCGTACCAGATCAAAGAGTCGCCTCAGCGACCGCCCCAGAATGGTATTCCAGTTGCGTTCTTGGGTCGTGGTTATCTCAAAGATCTGTACCCTCCTTACAGTAACAGCCACACCCCAATAGTCTCGATACCCGAAAATTGTAGTCACTGCGACATCCATCCCTTCACAGTTCGCGATCTGCGGGCCATGTTTTCTATTCCATCACTGATTTCATCACGTAGGCGGAAACCCGGACCTGACCCTCTGTTTCTTCTACTCAGAACCCCAAAAACAACTTGTCGACAAGCTTTTGGAAAGCAAGTTTCTGATCGCATCTGAAACTTGCATTCTCAGAAGCTTGTTGACAACTTGGTTTTACACTTCCTTGCCGACAACTTGTCCGTCCAGAAGCTTGTTGACAACTTGGTTTTACACTTTCTTGCGGACAACTTGTCCGTTCAAAAGCTTGTGGACAACTTGATTTCACACTTCCTTCTATAAGGTGAAAACAAGTGTACAGATCAAATTCATTATGTTTTCGAGATATAAACGATATGCTCCGGATTACCATCAAGACCAGCAATAATCAAACATAGTCCCCACAGAGGTAGCCAACAATCACGAAAACAAAGGAACAACTGGTAACATTCACGAGTAAAAATCATATAAGGATAACGGTCTCTAGGACAAGAGCCAAATAACAAACAGCACAAAGGGAGCGTAAGATAGAGTGTGTGATTCGTGGGTGTCACAGCTCATTTTTGACTTCCAAACGAGAGGATTCTTGGCTCTCGCAACGAGAGACGTCTTGGCTTCTCTCAGATAAATCTAATAGCACTGGATTGGATGTGTGGATTTGTCACAACATACTATTTTATACTCACCAAGCAGTGCAGGCTCCTCCCTACTATTCAACAATTCAATGTCTTCAACAAACCACCTTGCTTTTATGTTAACCATAGCTTGTTCAGATCAGTTTTACTTCAGGCCGTACCACTCACTATAAAGACTCGAATTAGCTTGTGCAAGGATAAATAGACGGAACATTATGGTTGTGCCAATAGGAAACCCTTTTCCGCACAGATTTTTTTTTCGCAGTTAAAAAGTTGCGCCGGCTTCCAAAAGGGGGGGTATGCTTGGAGACAGGTCCACCGACCTTTTGCAAGGTTACAACACGTCACTCTTCTGTTGCACATCTGTGGAAAGGGCACATCCGAGCTAGAAAGCACGAAGTTGCGAGAAATGGGAGTTCTGGTAAATGTGGAGCGGTCGGTGTGTCGTGGGGTCACATAGAGGCAACGCGAACGAAGCGAGCACGAAGGGACTCGGGCGTCAGCCGGGCGATCAGGCTGGTGTAATTAAACAGGTGGAGGAGCTTTCAGTAACATACCTTACAGAGATGTTTTCTTCGCGACCGTTCACCTCCAACAGTTTTCGTAGAATTGCTCTTACTCAGAAAACCAAAACAACTTGTTCGGCCAAAAGCTTGCTGACAAGTTGTTTCTGACAAATCGTTGTCGACAACTTGTTTTTCTCTTCCTTGTTGACAAACTATCGGAACAAAAGCTTGTCGACAACTTGGTTTTGGGTGGTTTGGTGATATCAAACTTGTCGACAACGATTTGCTAGTTAAAAACTTGTTTGCAAGTTGTTTTTGGGCTAAGCTGGGCGGACAAGTTGTTTTTGGGGTTCTGAGTAGTTGATGGTTTTCCAGAAATCTGTTTTTTTAATCTTCTCAAATAGTCTTATCGTTTAGTACTTCCCGCCAATACTTTTCTGTATGATTGGCACACCTGTATGGTGTAAATAAATAAATAAATAAACAGGCATGCGACCAAAAGAACGCCCGAAGCAACGATGGATGGACACTTTGCACGCCGATCTGAAAACAGTTGGTATGCACCCGGACCAGGCGCACGATAGGCTAATCAGTGAAGCGGACCCCGCCATCAAACGGGACAAACGCTGAAGAAGAAGAAGAAGATATCGGTAGAATTTCACTTTTGCCCGTCATTTTATGACTGTTCAAGATTCGCAGCAAAATCATACCGCAATCAGATAGATGCGTTCGCTCATTTATGGATCCTATAATGTATGTATAACCCCTTTCGCCTTTCCGCGACAATCCTTCTTGGTCTCGATTCTCGAAACACCACAGGGCTACGGAACACCGAAGATTAAATTTTTTCCAGTTAAAGATCAAAGCGCGTGTCCTTTGTGAGTACTTCAATTACATAGCTACCAAGTGGTTTTCTATCAAATCTGAGTACCGAAGGTGTCCCAGCATTGAGGCAAAGCTCTTCTGTTTTTATACAGCACAGACAGTTTTATGCCCTAATCAGATGGAAAAATAATAGCGTAAGAGTGGCAGTTATCCATCTTCGCTGCTCAATGACCAATATCTAAAAAAATGGCACCGACAAGTTTAACCACGGACACCACCAGACACGTCCACTGTTCGAATAATTAGAGTGCAGCTAGCCTAAGTAGAGCCCGTTTCTATGACTAAATACACAAAAATATACCTTAACTGAAAGATAAATACAGCGTAGTGTTCAAGACTTGAGGGCAGGATAAAGTATCACGTATCACACATATGTATAGACAAAAATAAACAGACGGTCCCACATGGTAAAATTGTGATCTTGGAGCCACTTTCAGTGGAGGTAGAGGAGGTTGGTTTTTTAGTCCCTCCTGGAGACTCATAGTCAAGCTTTTTTTATCGCATTGGAATAGGTCTGGCTTGTTCAGGTACCATGTGTTATGATTTCATGTTCGTAAAGCATCTGAAGAGCTTCAGAACTGACTTCCTCAATGTCAGTACAATTTCCTGTATTGTTATTATACACAAGGACATTCGTAATGTCGTTCCCAAAGGTGATTGCATGAATTCGTAATCTATGTTTTAAAACATGTTCCGTCTATCACACAGAATAATTTGAAAACGCCACCATTAAATGAATCAACTGTGTCCAGCTACTTTGGCAACATTCCGGAAAATCCCCCAGTCGACTCCACGCTACTGATAGTTCTATCACATGATCGCCACATCACCGTGGAATCAAAAGGCAAGTGGTGAGCCGGAGACCGAACATCCCAACATCATCACTTCTTTGTATGAGAATCCTGTCAATCAAAGGGGATTCCTCAAATTCGTGGGCGACCATTCGGCCAGACAACGTGTCGGCCGCGTTGGCAGTTAATTTTTTGTTGTGGAATTTGCCCCAGTGATAAGGACACCGGGATCCTGACTGCATTTGACGGCTTGAATTGATTGATAGATTATGACATGTTCAATTTCGACTTGGATGTAATGCTGCGTACATACTATTCACCTTTACGACAGAGGATGTCACAGAGCTATAGACTTTGCCAACGAGAATTTCGATGAGGTTTTGCTGCTCCTAGCAGGAATTGAACTTACTACCATTCGAACGGTTGACAATGTTCCAACTCTCTACATTGGGTGAGGAACATTAGTGACCTACGTAAGTAGCCAGCCAGGAATTAAATTTACCACCTTCGGATGAAAAACGACGATGTAGGTCACCAAGTTGATGAAGGACAACAGAATTCCTAGACGGACAGGGAAATTGCTCCAGGAATAACTCATGGATCCCTTGTTGGATAACTACTTCACTCGGCAAAGGATTTTGGAGAAGGGATGCCAAGCTCGAGAATTCAGGCCTTCTCGAAGTTTTTTTCTCTAACAGTAAGTTTGAACAAGTGGTCCCCTGCGGCAATATCCCATTATTTGTTCGATCTCTCCCGTCCAAATCATCTGCCCATGATTTGCCGCTGTTATCACAGGGGCGGAATCCTTCGGCCCACTGCGAAAAAAATTAGTCTTCTACTCATCTCCAATGATGTTTCCAGCGAAGAATTGGGTGTACATGTCTTCGACACCACCCAGTCCAACGAGACTGACAACCGGAAGTGTTAAGATAACTTTCTGATTGACAGGCTACCAACGGCTGAGCTGATCGTTGTCATTGTTCGGATGTTTGAATTCTCAGCGATTGCGATTTGCCACGTCAGACAGCTGTCAATAATCACAACAGTAGAATTCTGCAGAGAATTTCCTACACCTGCGAAGGTCCACACTGTACACAGCAGTAACAGCGCGATCAGCAATTTTCTAGACGTTTAGATAGTCGCAGGATGAATCGCAGCGTCTAATCGCGGCGATTCGTTGTCCATTTAAGGAACGCAATCGTCCTTCGCACAAATGTACTCAGGATACAAATGCGCCAAAATCCAATGATCAAACCGTGGAAACAAGTACGACACCCAACTTCCACTTCGTCACAACAACGTATTGCTCAACAAAAAGTAAAAAATGATTTTCTCGACGACCACGAAAAGATCAATGTTCTCTTCTCATATTTTGGTCTAAGAAGAAATCCTGGAGACCGATTCGAGAAAATGATCAGCAAACTATGAAATGCCATTTTAATACCACAATAAAAAGAAATTAATGTGACCCTGAGCTAAGAGGGTTTCCCCCACACTCCTTCTTCAAGGAAATATTCCACCCAATGAAAGAATTTTTCGTTTTTCTTGTACAGCAACACATGGCCAAGTATGCACTGCGTAAAAATGTATGCTTCTGTGTCTTAGGCGTTTTCATGGCCTGGTCATTGAATTTCATAAATACTTTTTTTTTGTTCAATGAACAATTGCGTTTCTTCCATGGTCAGGTGAAATCGCCGCTATTTCACCTGACCATGGAAGAAACGCAAATAATCCCCCTGCGATTTTTCCCGGAATAAGTTGAACTTCAAAATAATTCCAGGAAAGAGAAGCTATGTCTACGCATCGTGTGAACTTTTCCAGTTGTACAGACTTTTTTGGAGGGAATTCCCTGTACTATGACTATTGACAGCTGTCAGCCGGTGCAAATCATATAACAGTGAATTCGAATGAGCTGGCATCCGAATATGAAAACGTCATCAGCTTACCCGAGAAAGACATGTCAATCAAAGGAACAACTTATACTTCCGGTAGTCAATTTTGTTAGGAAACTTGTGTCCCGGACATAATCAGCTGATTCTTCGCCGGAAGCATAAAATAAAAAACGAAAAAGCCTATAATTTGTTTACACAAGCTCCGGGAATAGTGTTTGGAAATGGGGCATTGAGCGCCAAGTTCTATGATTGGCCAATTGGATGAAATGGCCAATCACAGAGATAGACCGCGCCGCCCTTTTTACCGTTCCACAGCAAGGCCTGGATGCACCGTTGGGATTACCCAGGTAAGCGCATTGACGCGCGTGGTAACGATGGGCAGGTTTGTACGCCGTTGACTCGTTTACCCTGGGTAATCTCGCTATATGCCATCTCGGATGAGAGGCAGCTTGGGTTGCAGTTAAGCTCCGCCCATAACATTTCATGGACACCAACTAAGCCTTATCAGCGTATGACATGGTGGTCTCACTTAAATTCGGCGGGTAAAATAATCCACATATGCGAAGTCTCACGAGATTCTGATCTCGGGATCCCCATTCTTGACGTGTGGTCCACCGCTGGTTCTCTTGGTCCCTAGTTACGGCCACAATCGGACCCAGACATGGCTCCCATTGTTATCAATGTGTTAGAAAATGTCCCAAAGAACCCGGAACTATGTCAGTCCCCCTCTTCACACCTCTATTATTGCAGATTTATTTTATTCAATAAAAACATTCACTACAATCCATTCGTCGCTACATCGACGGTTATTACTCCCCGACCATCACGTCTGCATAGAACAAGAAGTGTTCATTGGATGGCACGATTTGTCGTCGAGCAAAGTACTGAGCAAAGCACTTGGGTTTACCATGGTGTTTGTGGAAATTCTGTCAAACAATGGATATTTCCATTAATACCTCATCAAAACATAGAGTACAGCACCAGTGGCCGATGTGTGCACAATTGTATTCAATCTCCATGAAATTTGAATGCATTTGCCGAGAATACAAATTTGTATATAATAAATTCTTAGATATATTTAACAACACAAATCACTGTCCTCAGTGCAAAGAGCGTTTCGGAACACAAAGCTGTTCCATTAAAGACAGCTTTCCAGTTTTGCAAATATGACATCATGAAAGTGAAGCAATTTCTAACAATAAGTACAATTCAAGACCCGGTGTTTGCAGAACTTCAAATCATATCTTTTCATCACATTTTACGGGCTATTGCGGCAAATCTTCAGGGCTGGGATTCATGAAACGATAATTAGCAAACCTCTAGAGGCTAGCGCTATTGGTTTACGTGTAGACTACGCAGTGGTAAGAGACGCAGGTCGTGAAAGTTGGTTTTTTAGCCCGTTTTCGCCTGGCTATGCGTTTATAAATTCTAGCCCTGATCAACTCGAGTCCTTCTGTGTTTGGAAACCAAAAACTCATGTCCCTCCCAGTGGCAGACGAACAAACTGAGCGAAAGGGGAGGGGGGTGGCGTGAAAAAAGTGGAGTGTTCGCCGTTTTGGGGACCCAGACGTAAAATAAAAATAGTAAATGAAAAATTAATGATAACCGTTTCAAAAAATAATGATGAAGATGAACAAGTAAAAAAAACTAATGCGAGATTTTTTATTTATTTTACAAAGTAATTTCAAAAATTCCACGGCCCATTCTCGGGGGGCGGGGGGGGGGGGGGGCTGCGTTCGCCACTGTGGTCCTACCCAACTTCTAGTCCCAATAGTGGCAGCGGTGTAATTTAGGGCAAATTTTGTCATAGTTCGCTGAGAGAAAAATGTTTGCTGGACAGGATCACGGAGAAAACTCTTNAATTCCACGGCCCATTCTCGGGGGGGGGGGGGGGGGGGTGGCTGCGTTCGCCACTGTGGTCCTACCCAACTTCTAGTCCCAATAGTGGCAGCGGTGTAATTTAGGGCAAATTTTGTCATAGTTCGCTGAGAGAAAAATGTTTGCTGGACAGGATCACGGAGAAAACTCTTCCCTGATGCTATTTCATTACAAACATAAAGAATAAGAGTATTAATTTAGTGAATGGTTCAGATACGACTGGAAATTTCAAATAATCAAAGAGGGAGAGGGTTCGCAAATCTAGTTTTAGACTTATTCGAAATCGAATATTTGGATTCAAATGAGCTCAAATTTGCTTCACCGAACGGTAAGTTCAATTTCTACTACAAGCTACTTAAATTCACCATTTTCTTAATAAGGCAGAAACATTTACCCACTGAAAAGCCTAAACTTCAGTATGAGTATACTTTTTTTACTAATATCTTATGTTAGTCGGTCCTCTCATCTACCGATGAGCCTCGAGAGGACCGACTAATGTAAATGGTTCGTCTAGAAAGAGGCGAAACGAACCATTCGTTTTAATTCCTCTTACCAACTAATTTTTCCATAATTTTATTCAGTATGAGGTCACAGTACTTACGTGCAGATTTAGTAGGACCGGAACTAGAGTCTATGGGTCTTTTTCAGCTGCTATTACCACATATGGTGGCCTTTTGTACAGGTAATCTTGCTAAGACCAACAACGAATAAATAGAGATGAGGCCAACTTGTTGCTTCATTTATTAACCAGTGTACTGTGATACTCATTTCTCTTCTTTCGTCTATACGACCAGCCGAATTCTCTATTCACAAACCATAGTCTAGAGCATGGGCTCCCACAACTCGGATCCGTACTTTACCGAGCAGGACAAACACTGACTTCACAACATTGATTCACCATAAGCCACAAGTAACTTTGGGTAACTAATAACTAGTAACTCAACTCTTTTTAAACATTTTTTCATTTGTTCCGGGAAATCCTGCAAAGTACCT
>JARK01000272.1:15849-25895 GCA_000688135.1 Ancylostoma ceylanicum | reverse complement strand
AGCAGTAGCCACGCGCCGTCTTTGTCCAAGAAAACCCCTGACCCCTCAGCGCTAATCCTTACAACCCACGACCCGGCCTATTATCACTTCTTCCCTCTCATTCACGCTGCGAGAGGTCATCGAGGAACAATGGACAAAGGCGCCATTAAGACAAATAACGATTGCGTCACAGAGCGTTGCCGGGTTAATGTGCCAGCACGGTTCGTCTGTCGGGTAAACAGAGCATGACTTTTCATGGGTGACAGACATATGGTCGTCGACATCTGTTTCACGTTCTGCTCAAGGCACAGAACGCCGCCAGTAACAGCCCTGATCCATGGAAAAAACCTATTTTTGGGATACCGGAAGCAGAGTTCTGGAAATGCAGGAAGTAGCTGCCGGAAGATAAAAACGAGCTGACGCAAATCTCTATCCGGAAGTGGGAGAAAAACGCCGATAAAGCGAATATTAGCCTCATGTTACCCTGTATACCGATGCTTTACCCATGGGATTCGATTCCAAGACATCAATCATCAGCCGAAACTTCAGAATAGTCAAGCAACGCCTACTATGCTTAGAAAAGGGCACTGTTGGAAACCCACCAATGGTTGTTCTTTAGAGGTGAGTAAAGCATCAGAAATCAAGCTGCGTCTAATTTTGGAGGAAAGGGCTCCTCGTAAACGTCAGTAGAACTGGTAAACCGTCTTCGGAATCCTGCTATCACTCCAGAGATTTCTAGATCAGAAGAGATTGTTGGGTTTTCTTTCATTTTCAGCGTTTGTATCCTTGGATAGACTTTGTAGTAGAGGATGTAGCCGGAAACACCATGAAATCCAATTTCACTCATGATTTTTCGGAAACTACCGATTGAAGATGGCTATCGCTTTCAAGTGACATGATTTCCCCACCATATAGCCAGAATCGTCATGCATCATTCAGATTACCCTGGGTAAACGTGTTCACACCTCAAATTCACCTATCGTTAGCGCAGGCGTTCACACGCACACATTTACCCTGGGTAATCTCAAGGCCGTAATCATAGCCTGAGCGTGCCATTTGGATTACCCGGGGTGAACACTTCAACGCCCATGGTAACTAAGAGTAAGTAAGGGGTGTTGGCACGTTTACTCCGGGTAACCTCAATGATACCTGCAATCCCAAACCCAGCTCTGAAAGGTCCTGTGATGGCATTCATCACTGAAAGTGTAGGTAAACATCTACCATGGGGTATGATACCCTTGTTAAAGTTGAGAATAGCGTGGTAGATTGGTACGGATTACCTCTTACTTAAACCCATGGCTTGGCGGTAAAATTTTTGATGAATCACGAAAAAAGGGTAAACTTTGGGGGTAATCGTGATTGCCACGGGGAAACGCAGTGATGAATATCCGCTTGAGTTCGCATGCATCTTTGGGGTTACCCAGGGTAAACGTGCCAACACCCGTGACTTACCCTTAGTTAACACTTACCCTTAGTTAACGGACGCTAATGTGTTTACCACGGGTAATCTCAATATACATATATTCAGGCTGAGAAATCAGCATTGAGATTTCCCACGGTAAATGTGTGAACGCCTGTGTTAACGATGGGTAATAGTGGGGTGTCAACATGACTACCCTGGGTAATCTGAAGATGCATGACGGCTCTGGTGAAAATCCTACCTCATGGATCTGAATGGGAATTTGAGAGGGTTGCAATTATGAATGCCAGCCCAGAGTTTGTTTTTAAAATAGACGATGGCTTTTATTGGCTGACTAGTGGTCGAGTGTTCGAATATTCGGAAAAAAGAAAGCCCTACAGCATTATAGAAAAGGTAAGGAAGGCTGTATGGCTCGCTCTTTCGATTACTCGAATAATCGGACCCCATTTAAGATGAAATACATATTTAATCAAATTTTTATGGCAATACTTTGTTTACTCCTAGTATAGTTATTACTGCAATCAATCAATATTGCAGGATGTCATCATAGAACGAGGCTTGACTACATTATCGACCAGGGCGGATATTCATCACTGCGTTTACCCGTCCGTGGTAATCACGATTACCCTCAAAGCTTACCCTTTTTTCGTGATTCATCAAAAACCACCAAACCACGGGTTGAAGTAAGAGATAATCTATACCAATCTACCATGTTACTCTCAACTTTACCAAGGGATCTCATACCCCATGGTAAATGGTTTACCTCCACTCTCAGTGATGAATGCCACCACAGTTCTGTATGTTCCTGCGCAGCCTCTGCGAAAAAAGCTCCTGAAAAGCTCGCATAGGTTACGTCTCCTCAGGAATTCCTCGTATCTGGACATTCCTTGGCCTCCCTCATTCATAGGAAACCAGCTCCAGAATAGCACTCTTTCGCCCCATTGACATACTGCTTTGTCCCTGATTTTATGCATGGCGTAACCGCTCGTCGGCGCCCTCTTGGGCCGCCAGCGACACAACGGCACAAATTTCGCCATCTATTCTTAGTACATATTCGCCAATGTAGGTCGGAAGAACAATACGCGAACTAATCATAGAACAAGCGCAACGGGCACGGCTCACCGGCTGTTCACACGCAATCCCGGTAAACAATAGCCCCTGTAACTATCGAATGCGGACGAAAACAACTCATTCCTGCAGCCAAAAATGGCTAATCCACGGCTGAAGACCGCGCATTTGCTTGCGCAGCTGTTGTGTGTCATACCACTGCAGACCTTTTGTATACAGAATTAGCAAGTCACCCAACAACACACAGGCGCAGCAGCCGCAAATGGCTTGTGACCTTCGCTTCGACCCCTAATTAATGCCACTGGGCAGATGTTCGTCGGCACAATGCCGCGTCAATCAACATGCTGTTGATGCGCACAATCGGATCGACGGTAATTATACCGGCAGTGTAGGAAAAAACTGCCGAAAAAATCAGGTTACCGCAATGTGACGGGTTATTACCAATTTTTCACCAGCAGGTTTTATCCATGTAAAAACGCTTGGGGTCAGGGTAGATGTTATCCATGGGATTCTGTAGAAAACAGATTTTTCCACCCCCTCGCCCCGATCCGTCTAAACGCCTCCGAACTAATCCGCGCCTCTAAACACGAGCAGGGTTGTTTGTCTGTCTGAGTTGTTTCCTGATGTGTTAATGGACAGATGTCTGCATAGTCGAGCGTAGGCGAAGATTATAGTTACTCGACAGCATTAAAACCCCTTATGCATAAGACAGGATTAGAACAGTTATAATCCAAAAACTGGATTAAGTAAATTAACAGTGACATGGCTATACCAACTCATTATGCTGTGTGGGCGGCTGAAGCCCATGTGGGCAGAAATCACAGGCAGCATTCATCATTGAGATTACCCAGGGTAAACGTGTTAACACACCCAAACTTACCCATGGTCAACATAGGCATCGCCAAGTTTACCCTGGGTAATCTTAATTGAGCATGCACGTTCAGCTCTGAAGGGTCAGCGTAAAGATCTTACCTAAAGAATCTGAATGGAAATTTATATGGATATTGCCTCCGATTCACCCAGCTTAAAGACACGTGGAATTTCGAAGGCACCGCTGATATTTTCTGGAAAAAAAAGTCGCGAAATACAGGCAATACCACTACCAAAAAACAATATTACCATGTTGCAACTGTTGTCAACCGAGCCGTGCCCCTTAGCCAGTGAATTTTCATCGCCAGTGTCAAGAAAACTAGGGGTTTTCCAGGATATTTTCTTTCTTCAGATTGATTTTTGATTTTTGGAGCCACCGTCGGGTAGGGCCATCTAAGAGGAGGAGGGACTAGACTATCTTTTCTTCTCTTTACCTCCACCAAGTCCATAGCGGATTTTCGCGCACAGTACTGGCCAGGTAGTCAAAGATATTGAAACCAAGATATTTCCACAGTAATCTCATGTACTTAGCAGTCTGTTATTTAAACCAGGAATAATTGAATTTGATCGAAGTCATACCATGGTCAATTTTCGCGTCAGGACCCGCACTCCTTTCCGGTGCCTTCATATAAACTATAGTTTGGACCGGATAAAATTCGAATAATTTTGTTTCTTCAACAAAAATTTAAGAAACAATTCAAATAGCTAGATGTTCGAGAATGAGAAAGCCCTAGTACTCTTCTTCTCTTTCGTGCACCATTATATTGCTCTCCCATGTTGGGACATTCGAATTTTTGATTTATTCGATATCGAATATTTTTGCTTTCGAATATCGAATATTTCAAATAAATGGGAAATTCTAAAGTTCCAAGATCAACGACCGCTGTAATGCTGTAAGAAAGAGAAGAGGAGCCTTGAGGCTTTCGCACTCTCGAATATCTGAAGGTTTGAACTGTTTCCTGAATTGTTAATAAAGTTACAAAATTATTCGATTTTCATTCGGTCCAAAGTATAATGTAAACGCGTAGCACGTGAGTAACACATATATCGAGACGTCAACCTTAAAAAATCTGGATAATGAGCAAGAACGTATTCATTAGGTACTATTGCTATTAAATATTAAGCAAGAATGTAATAAGATTTATTTAATATTAAATACTAAGTGATGAATAGTATTAGTACCGTAATGTATTAAAACAATGCGCCAGTAATTAATAAATGACGACAAACCATAATGTAGTAGTGTCGTCAACTCTTGAAAATCGCAATTATCACCTAATGGGTGTAAGTACAGAACCAGTGATCTGCTTGACGCATAATCTTATTTTTACCATGTTGGATGTGAGCGAAATCTACAGTGAACGTCGGTGGCGGTGACCCATCCACGGCCTCGACAAGGACGCCGTGCAACCGCACCGCACGCGCCGGAATCGTTATCGTCAGCCGCCGGAGTGCTATTCCTAGGCGCCTTTCTTTCCAATGCGATGACCTTTTCACTTTTTTTCAAGTTTCATAACGAGAAGTAGCATAATGGCAGCAAAAGACATCGATTCCTACGCGCGCGGCGCGGTTGCGCGGCGTGTTTGCCAAGGCCGTGAATAGGTCACCGCCATCGACGCTCACTGTACACTAACCCAGAGGTACATGGCCAATCCACATTTCAATTTGAGACATGTCTAATACACGAGATATTTGTAAACAAGTATAATATCTGTATAGTAATTGGGTTGATATGATGGTAAAACTTTACATTAAGTCAGGAGCTGAAAAATTTCCAGAAAATTAAAATAATGCGCTGAAAGGATCAGCCTCCTGCGTATTATAATGTTACCCCAATATTTGAGCATATCCCCCGAATTGCTCTCGGGATCCCCAGAGATCTCAAACATCAGCCAATCCAACACGCCAATTACCCCATATCCGTGTTTGTTTTCCATAGTCAAGTGTTTTCATGTCAACACGTGTGATTACGTGAACTTTCGTGTTGTGTTATGGCCAAATCCCTGTTTGAACGGGTCAAAAAACATCGCCGGCTCTCATTATGCGCCATTTACTTCGAGCTCGTCGATCACACATCAACTTCCTTCATCTTTTGACGAGTTTCAGTCCCCCGTTGGTGGATCATGTTTCCCATTTGTGGGCGGGGTGAAATTACAACCACTGCGGGCCGTTCTTTGATGCTGTGGTTACCTCACACACACTAAGGAGCGACCTTGTTACGCATGACTGCCGTTGAACAGTAGGACATCGGTGCATCAAAGCACAGCGTCAGAGGATTAGCCGTGAAAAGCACCTGCGTTTCCCTGGAGTGAATAAGGCGGAACCGTTGGTCTAACGATTCTGACGCAATAGTCACTTCTGGGAAAAATCTCTAGTTCCCAGGAAATGAGGAACCCTCTAAAGTCTTCGAAAACCATCGCGGAAATCCTGACAGAATGCTTCTCGAAAGTTCTGGACACTCAAAGGCCCGATCCCACCTCAGAATCGTTTCTGAGACTTTTACTCAGTGAGAAATCCGAATGATATGTAAAACTCCCTGTGAAAATCCCGAAAAACCCGTTTTTGAGCATCTCCTTTCGTGGAGAATTCGGAATGCGCACTGAGACACATAACACAAACAGATGCACCTCCATCCATCAACATCTAAGTTGACGGTGCGATCTGCATCTGAACGTCATCCCGGCGGTCTCATTGATGAAGGTGCACCTCTTCGTGATAGATGTCTCAAAGCGCATCCCGAATTCTCCATGAGAGAAGGCTCAAAAATAGGGGGATCGGTACTTTTGCAAGGAATAAGGAACACCACTGGGAACAGCGGTGCCTGGCGTTTCTCATAGTTTTCAAATGTCAAGAAACGATTTCGAGGTGAGACAGTCACTAAACCCCATAATAACAGGCTAAAAGGCTAACAGATTAACGGGCTCGGAAGGTAAAAAAAATGAAATCCGCCAAAGGACCCCCACCAGTACCAGAAACCGTCGAGACATCAACCCCAGTTCTGATTTCCCTGACTGTTCACCATTTTTACAAGAAAATAGAAAATAGGGCAAACGCCTCACAATGGAAGTGCAAGAGGCAGGACTCGTAGTTCGGAATGAAACCTAAGTACCTGGCTTGAATCCTTACTTGACAAGGTGCTACAGCATATATTTCATTTCTGCCCCGGATTCCAAAAAGAAACAGATGTGGCCGAGTGGGTAAGGTGCTGAAATCCTAGGAAGAGGGTCGAGGGTTCGGACCCCGTCATCTGCATTCGCTTTGCATTTCTGTTTTTTAATTCCTTCTATGTTTTTCAAATCAAATCTAAAAGATTAGAACATCAAACCTATCCTTATGGACTTTACATTTCACAGTAGACGTTTAATATAGTGTACATAGTTATTCGTGGCTGCTGCGTCAATAAGGATAAGTTTTATGTTCTAATCTTTTAAATTTACTTCCACCACACAGAAGGATTAAAAAAACAAAAATGTAAAACGGATCCACATGACGGGATCCGAACCCTCGACCCTCAGCCTAACAGTTCAGCAGCTTCCCCACTCGATCATATCTGTTTTTTTTTTGGAACCCGGGGCACAAATGAAGTATGTATATGCTGTAGCAGTTCGTCAAGCAAGGATTCAATCCAGATAGGTTTCATTCCGATCTACAAGTCTGACCTCTTGCACTTCCCTTGTCAGTGAGATGGCTTCAGATCCCTAGAAACCCAACAGATTCTACTGCACTCAAAACCCTAGAAATTGTGAAATCCCTAAAAATTTAAAAGCGAGCTGATTACGTAGAGCAAATGACATATAAGCCATAATTCTAATTGACTCATATGTCCTAGAGCATTTAAATCGCCACTATTTCCTGAAAATCCCCCATAAACGACATTTACAGGGGAAGTTTCGTATTCATGAGTAGCTATTATAATTACAAAAGTTATTTTACCAGGAAATGTAACAGAACATGAAACATAATTGCCATCCACCTCCTATAAGTAACCTAGGCCTACGTGTATGTGTCGAGATTCATTGACATTCATGTGACCGTATTCACGAACGTTGGCGAGAAGGTTCTGAGCTTCCTGCTCACTCAGAGTGGACGAGTTTCTCCGAGCAAAATGTGGGGGGGGGGGGAATGAAGTCCCCGACAGTTTGGGTCACGAATGGAAAATAAAAATATAATAATAGGAAATTAAATTATAAAATCAAATAATTAATAATCATTATTTAGGAAATGGTGATCAAGGTGATCTGGGAAACAACAATAATAAACAATTGGAAATGAACTGATACAAGATTTTTGTTTATTTTAGAAAGTAATTTTAACATATAGGCAACTTATTATCGGAAGACGGGGGCGTCCACCACTTCTGTGGACCAATCACAGGGTGAGGTGAGGTCATCCCTAGCAAACCCTTTTTCCTCCAGCACATTACACCTGTTTCACCTGGGGAACTCATCCATGGTTGCGGGACATCTAATCCCAATCTGCTACAGGGCGTGGCCGGATGGATACAACACGACTAATAGACGATTACAAAGCAATTGACCAAAGAAGTACATCCAGACAACCTTCCAGAAGGACCACCAGAACCGAACGAATCAGAAGACCGCAGCAGAACGGGTTCTTATTGAGGTTATCGGTCGATTCTCTTCTGTGATCGTTTTGTATCGTTTAGGTCTCGCGGGCCTGCTATGAGTTGGTAGTTTTAAGACATTAATAGAACTCATCTGAGATCCTTCCGAGAGGTCGGAAAGGGAAAATCTTTTGTCTGAGCAATTGAATTAAAGGCAGAGGACCACCTCGTCCCGTATATTGGGGATAGTAACACATCCTGAACCTTCTCGTCATGACAATCCCAGCAAGGTACATCAATAGGCACAAAAGCGACGAAAGCCCCGTTCTCGAAGGGGTCGAAGTGGCTAAAATTTGGAGCCCGGAGGTGGATCGCTCCAAGCTGTGCTGGCTGCCCGCCACGGCTGCCACGGTGGCCAACGTGTCTTTGCGTGTTCGATCGATAAGATCAACAGCTTCACACGTCAATTCGGGTTAGCAAACTGTTACAGGCCCCGTCCTGGAAAACGGGTTTAATGACCATTTTGAGACAATATGTGTATACCGCTGGAATCAGCGTGCCGAGTAGGTGCTGAATCTGCTATTACCTCAACCACGAAAATGAGGTGGTCCTCTGCCTTTAACTTCCTACGTCTCCACATAGAAAGAGTGCTGGGAGGGACCACTTCGCGAGCCCGCCGCGATTGGCCCGTGTTGTGGCTGGGTACTAGATGTCCGTAAACGCTCATCCATTTCAGCAGAGTGTAAAGGTGACAACTTCCCCGGGAACACTCATGAATACGGGCACTGGAGGGGATCCCTGCTCGAGGAACAAAGTTGGTGATCAGATACCGCGCTACATTCAAACTTTTCTTCACGACGACTTCAAGAGGCTAATCCCTAGAGATGAAAAGAAAATGTTGCAGATCCTCTATCGAGTTTTATACGTAAGAAAACAATCTTTCAACGTGCATGACATTGCTCCAAAGGAAAAACTCCAGGTATTCAGTAACCAACGCTAAGACGGATTAGCATTTTTCTAGTTGTAAACGCTATTCCTACCATTTTCCAACCTGAGGCGCTTTACTCACTGCACATGCGTCAGAACAGCGAAATAAACTCTCGTAAGGTCTTTAAGGCACTTGAAAAACTAGGGTAAATGTTAAAAATCATGGAGCAGCGTGCATTTCACGGATAGGACTTCTCTTTTTGCCGTTATAAGGCTAACGTAGATACATTTGCAAATACACCGAAAGCATCATAGAGCAATACATGCCCTGCAAGCATCACCAAAATTACCCAGGGTAAACGTGTTAACATCCCCAAACGACAGTGGTAAAATTGAAACATGTTTACCCTGGGTAACCTCAATGACGCACTCCGGCCTAGGAGCCGCATGCATTATTGGGGTTACCCAGGGTAAATGTGCCGAAACCCGCATCAATTATGTGTAGATTGGGAACGTTAACGCGCTTACCCTGGGTAACCTCAATGATGCGTTCTGGCCCAGGTCTCCAGAGATTATCAGATACCCATCACCTGAAGCCGCATGCATCATTGAGATTACCCAGGGTAAACGTGTCAGAATACCTCGAGTTTACCTATCGTGAACACGAGCGCCAACACGTTTACCCTGGGTAAACTCAATCATGCATGCGTCCCCCGGGCGAGCCAGGACCCGGTGTGACACCAGATAGAGCGCTGCTGTTTCCAGTTTTTTCACAGTAATAACAGTTCAATTTTGAACTGAAATGTTTACCCAACTGCCAAGTTGAGTAAGACGTTTCGAACCACGTTTGGCTGTTCCTTCTCTGGTTCAAAATAGCCAAACGACGCCTGCAGGAGGTAAATGTCCGTAGACGCTCTCCAGAGATCACCACACTAATTCTGAGTAAGCAAACCCCCCCCCCTCAGAGACTCGTTCAGCTGTTACAGCTCTATTTTTGGTACGTTTCCTAAAATGGAAGCCATAACGCCGTCGCTGTCTATTCAATTACCTTCACGGGCACATAACTAGACGATCGTTTACGAAGGTGCGGCAGGGAGGACAACAACACGGATATGGCGTATAGACACAATTTTCCGGCTTCGTAGGCCTTATTATTTCGCCCACTCAAAGGAATAACTTTGCCGAGTACACTGACATGGTAAACATGTTCGAAACCAC
>JARK01000271.1:71596-81642 GCA_000688135.1 Ancylostoma ceylanicum | reverse complement strand
TTGTGCTCACTTTCGTGTGATCGTATTTTTGCTGCCAACTCTCGTACTCATTCTCATTTATGTCTCAATCGACAAACACCACGTTCTGTGAGATGTTTGAAGGACTGACTATTCATTTGAAGGAATTTCCCGCGCAGAGCTGGGAGTGACTGACCATGGCAGGTTCGTATGCATGTAAGATGTGCACCGACAAAAAAACACAAACGTCTGGAAATATTCATGCACCGGGAAGTAACTTGATGTGTGATGGAAATTTTTCAAGCAAGGCTAATACCAGAAGAAGACTGGAAGGTCAACGTTAGCAGGGCGGCAAGATTGGTAAAAGAAATCATAAGGTTTTTGCATTTGAGCCCAATTAACGAATTGTTTTGCTCTTTTGTTAATTTTCTGAAGAATTCTTCAGTTAAAACTTCTGCTCGAACTTCAACTGGCTGCCCCACCCCACTTTCTAGCGTCCCGAAGGGGCGCTATTATAATAAAATCGAAAATTCAGCTGCAGGGGATGATGGCTGCATTGCCTAATATTTGATGCCTGGCATCATTTAAAAAGGGCAACTCTTTTTCTAGAGTTCTTCTATGCTTTTCTGCCGTAAGCGTCACATTTCAACAACGCTCAGTGCCATGGGGTTTCCTCCAAATTTGGCCATTGCTCAGAGGCAATGGCTCACATAGGAATTGACCTTGAGATTTTGGTATCAGTAGAATTTTTTAGGATGCTGGTCACAATGGACAACAGTGTATGGTTCCTCAGAAAACGTCAGAGTCCGTTCTTAACCCTTCCATTCCACTAAACCTCGAGAATCATTTGCCACAAAGAGTCACACTTCTATCCCAAAACATTGAATCCAACGCTGATATCCGTACTTGGACACTTTTCAGCCTGCTTCTCCTGGCATGGTTCCTTGGTAAATCTATGTATCGATTTCAATAACACCTTTTCATCTCAGGGTCAAGGCGATAACACTAAGGTTACGGCATCTCACAGACCCTAAACCTTGTAAGGTGCATCTTTATTCTTTCGTTCTTATTTTCTGCCCTAGTACCGACATTGAAGGTTAGATGTGTGGGAATTCTCTCAATAATTTATTCAATTTCTATGCCAATTATGTTTCCTAGAGCTTCTCGGGATGACATCCATGTATGCTCTCTTAGGAAAAATGTTTCTCAGCGGAGAAACGCCTCACTAATCTCGCAATAACGTCGTTTTTCCAAATCACTGCTCATTGAATTCTCACACTGCGAGAAAGTAAGGTTATTGCTTTCTTGAACTCTGGTGTTCAAGCTTTTTCGTGAAAATCTCGTTTGTGATTGCCATTGTTGAACAGATGCAATTATCTGAATTGACAGGCTGTCATGAATTGAATGTTCTTAAATTTAGTCACAAATTCCAAGAAGGTTCGTACATAGCGCTAAATAGTTTAGGGATATAACAGTATGTATTCTGACTACCGAATCTTTTCGAGTTTTCAGCACTTGTCTCTCCAAATTCCAGGAACCAAAAACAGTCGAGAGTTATAGATTTGTACATATAAATAAAAGTTATGGAAGAAATTATGAAAGGAAGTAGAAGACTGCTAGTATAAGTATTTATATCTACATATTCTGTACATAGCTCAGGTGTAATACATTAGTACATATTGATACGTAAGTACGTGCTGAAAGAATATATGTTTGGTATTAGTTTAGTACTGACAAAATAGTAGTATGCATTAGCGAGAAAGATGATATTTTAAATTTTATTCAAGAAATCACGTGTAAGACAATTCTTCCTTTCTTTAATGTGAAAGCCACAAGATGTTGCCGCAGTTATGGAATGAAGTTTTTCCTAACCTCCACTAATGTCGTGTACCTTTCTGAGGAAAGAAGTATGCAAGGATTTTAATGTAACCTTCCTTAGAAATGCTTCTTGAGTGAGTAAAAGGGGAGAAAATCTTGCTTCCTTCCGGTAAACGACAGTGCAAAAGCTCTGATGGCATCATTAGCCTACTCTAGATTCCAGCAGAGATGGTTAAATATCAGAATTTTCGGAGAAAAAAGTGCTATCCCTAGGAAAAAGTGAACCACTGGAAACGTAAATGAAATTGGAGATGAGCTTCCACGTACTGCTTCGTAGAGATTTCGACCCTATTGTGTCGATGGTCCCGGCTTCGTAATAGCGTTTTTAGATCATACAAGATCAAACAACAGTTCACTATAGGAGCAGCTTCGTGTCGGTGGCATTAGTGACGACAGGTTCATCAAGAAACTAATTGGCTTCGTTGTTTTCTTCATTTGCGCTCCGTGCGAATCCAGGTCTCTGTTTTCAAGTATAGAAGACGTGCGCACGACCTATCGTTGGTCACTGACATTTTTTCCTTCACAATGGAGGTATCATAAGTCTCATTGGTTTTTCATAATAAGAAATATCTCTGTGTTTGTGATCCCGTGACGCTCTCCTGGTTCGTGGTCCTGTTTTCATATTCAAGAAGGCCAATTTCACTTGATGAGATCAGGCTTTTGTTAGGAATGCATTGTTAAAGTAACGCTGCCGCTAGTTCACATCAAGCCTCGATTTGAAACTCCCTCGTAAAACTCGTTGTCACCCCGCCCCTCTTCAGCGAAAAAGAACCTCTTTCGTTCCAAATTTGTAATGGTTTCCACAGGAAAAAAATCGTTCAGTTCGTACACGCGTGTCCTAAGTTGTAGAGAACGACCAAATTTTCTCTCCAGCCACTGTGCTATGTACAAATGTCCACAAAAATCAGTTTAATTTCAATGCGCAACCACACCTGTTCAAGACATTCAGGGCCTCTATGTATCATTGAGATTACCCAGGGTGGCAAACGTGTTAACGGTGGGTAAAACTGTATGACATTAGCATGCTTACCCTTTGTAATCTCAATGATGCATGCGGCTTCAGGTAGGTGTGAAGTCCTTCTTGATTGAAGCTCATCGCTCTTGATTTCTATGATAGTTCAGTCGGTAACTTATTCATTCAGCCATATATTCAACATTGTTAGCAGGGACTGCAGTCTACTGTCTAGACAAATTTATTCTCTTGGGTGTCGATCTACTCAAACATCCCAATTTAACATTTTTAATCCTGAAAAAAAAAACGTTTCCTTGAGAAAGAAACCTCTTATTGATATTAATGTATGTCAAATGATGATTAGATGCAAATTCAGGAAACAGTGCGGACAAGATGCCCTATGCCAGCCCCTGAAATGCGAGCATACATATGTACTAGGCGTCTTTATAGAAAAAAAAAATAGAAAAAATGGTGAAGCAGCCTGTGGAATGAATGTTCGGTGCGGAGATTTCCATCCAGGCCTTTCTTTATCTCGCATCAACACCTATAGCTTTTCTACTGGGATATTAGCCACGAATGTGCTGCCTAGTAGGACCAACTTGGAATCCAGCATTTCTTGAACTTTTGACGCAAGTCCCTTCATGACTGTGCTACTGTTTCTAGCCCTAGTACTTGTAGGGAAGCCTGCGCCAGTTCGAAACAGGAACTGAAGGAAGAAACGCATTCTACTCACAATCAGTGTGAAGCACGGTTGGTGCAGCAGCATCACTGCTCACCTCCATATCCCCTGACTGATAGCATAACGAATGTACTCAAATATTCTGAAAGTCACTCTCCTGTTTCTATTGATTTTTTGGGCAAAAGGAATTCCCAAAAATTTCGTACAAAGCTTCCCCGCCAAGCTATAATATGTAATGATTAGGGTGATTAGTTCTGCATGCTTCGGCCTGGTGGCTTTTAGTTTTCATTCATTGTTCTGACACGAAACTTGCTGTTTACTCTTCTCTTCTGAGTATACTTTGCTATACATAACATGATCGCTCCCGAAGTTGTTGTGCTGCATTACATTACTGCAAGGTTGCAGTATGGGATTAGATTAATTTATAATATCACATTACCGCATTGCTGCAGCTGCTGCAAGTTACGGTATTACACTTTGAGCACATCAGTTGATGTGTGCAGATAATTAAATTTAGGTAGGTTCTGTGGGAAAGAAATGACATTTGCACAAAGTCTTCGGAGAAAGGTTGTTGGATGCCAAATTGTTGGTAGCGCGTCGAAGGCTGTTCAACAACTGATGTAACTGGTTAAAAGTCAAAATTTCATCATTTGCCAGTTGCAGCACTAGATTCCTCACCATCCACCTAGTTCGAGGAAATCCTACGAATTCCTACAATGTTTTGAGGGATTCATGCTTTATTTCATGCTTTCGTCTGGATGCNCCCTTCCTTTCCACTAAACCTCGAGAATCATTTGCCACAAAGAGTCACACTTCTATCCCAAAACATTGAATCCAACGCTGATATTCGTACTTAGACACTTTTCAGCCTGCTTCTCCTGGCATGGTTCCTTGGTAAATCTATGTATCGATTTCCATAACACCTTTTCTTCTCAGGGTTACGGCGATAACACTAAGGATACGGCGTTTCACAGACCCTAAACCTTGTAAGGTGCATCTTTTTTTTCGTTCTTATTTTCTGCCCGAGAACTGACATTGAGGGTTAGATGTGTGGGAATTCTCTCAATAATTTATTCAATTTCTATGCCAATTAAGTTTCCTAGAGCTTCTCGTGATGAAATCTATGTATGTTCTCTTAGGAAAAATGTTTCTCAGCGGAGAAACGCCTCACTAATCTCGCAATAACGTCGTTTTGCCAAATCACTGCTCATTGAATTTTCACAATGCGAGAAAGTGAGGTTATTGCTTTCTTAAACTCTGGTGTTCGAGCTTTTTTCGTGAAAATCTCGTTTGTGATTGCCATTGTTGAACAGATGTAATTATCTGAGTTGGCAGCTGTCGTGAATTGAATGTTCCTAAACATATTTAATCACAAATCCCAGGAAGGTACGTACATATGTAGCGCTAAGTAGTATGTATTCTGACTACTGCGATAATGTTTTCGAAGTTGTATGCGGTTATTCGATGGGACCAAAGTCTCTATTCTGGGATTCAGATTCCAAAAACTGAAAATGATAAAGATTACTTAGTACGTACGTAAGTACATATAAATAATCGTTATGTTAAATAATATCAATGTAGAAGAAATTAAAACAAGAGGTTGGAAATTGACAATAAGAGTGTACATTCACATATATAAAGATATGCTTAATAGTATTTTTTGTATCAGTTTGGAAGTATTTTTTGTATCAGTTTGGGCTTGGTAGATTAATAATGCAGTGAGCATCGGTAGAAAATGGATAGGACTGAGAGATTTATCCAAGAAGTCTCGTCTGAGACGGTTTTTCTTCCTTTGAGGGCGACAAGATGTGGTCCCTGATATAAAGGTTTTCTTAAGAGCTGCTAACGTCATATGCCTTGATTAGTAGAAAGGTACATATGTAGGATTTTTTTGAGGTTGCCCAGCTTACCAAAGCTTTCTAGTGGGCAAAAGAAGAGAAAATCTTGCTTCGCTGTAGAGCACCACCTGGCCCAAAATTGACGGCCTCACTGGAAATGCTGCTATCATTGCTGGCAGGGATGGTTAAGAACCGGAGATCTGGAGAAATAGGGGAACGTGTATGAAGAATTAAGAGACTAGGAATTGAACTTGAAACGTTGATAAAGAATGGTAATTGTTGCACTCCTCACGGTCTTTAGCGATTCTTCAGCTAATGGACCGCTCGGACTTCATTACTTGGACTTCATGATTCGTCCTTATTGGGTCTTCTTTATTTACCTCCTATTATTAGTCATTTCAAAGCCTTCTTGGGAACTACTGATGAAAAGGTTTCAAATCCAAGAGCACCATGAAGGCCGATCTAGTTCAACCCCCGTAACCGGTTAGTGTATGAAACAGTAGGTATATTTCTCTCTTTCTCTCTCTCTCTATCTCCCTCTCTCTACCTCTCTCTCCACCTCTCTCTCTGCCTCGCTCTCATGTTCTCTTTGTCGCTTTTTTAAGCAATGACTTTAGTAATATGACGACAACACTGAATGTGTATATCATCACATATTTATGTTTGATCCGTTCAATATGCTCAAAGTGAGCGTACACCAGTTCTCCTCACCTGGCTAACTGCTGCTTGGCAAAAATTTCGTGTCGGATTATTTCCATTATTTTAATCCTGGATTGGTTGTAGCGTTTTTAGGTCAGGCAAGATCAAACACCGGCCCCCTGGTCGCTATGCATCATTGAGATTACCCAAGTTAAACGTATCGATATCGCTAGGTTTACCCACCGCTAACACTGTAGTCAACAACCTCATATTGGGTAACCTCATTAACGCAAGCAGGCCCCTATAGGAACAGCTTCGTATCAGTGACATTCCTAACGACAGGTTCATCAAGAAACTAATTGGCTTCGTTGTTTTCTTCATTTGTGCTCCGTGCGAATCCAGGTCTCTGTTTTGAAGTATAGAGGCCGTCCACACGACCTATCGTTGGTCACTGACACTTCTTCGTTTACACTGGAGAATTCGTAGGTCCCATTGGCTGTTCGTAATGGAAATATTTCTATGTTTGTGATCCCGTGACGCTCTCCTGGTTCGTGGTCCTGTTTTATGTTCAAAAAGGCCAATTTCACTTGATGAGATCAGGCTTCTGTTAGGAATGCATTGTTAGAGTAGCGCTGCCTCTAGTTCACATCAAGCCTCGGTTTGAAACTCCCTCGTAAAGCTAGTTGTCACCCGGCCCCTCTTCAGCGAAAAGAAAAAAGAACTTTTCTTCCAACTTTGTAATGGTAACCGTATGAAAAAACCGTCCAGTTCGTACACGCGTGTACTAACTTGTAGAGAGCGGCCAAATCTGCACTCCCGCCACTGTGCTATGCACAAATGTCCAAAAAAAAATCAAAAAAATTCAAATGCGCAGCCACACCTATCGAAAACATTCAGGGGCTCCGTGTCACATTGAGATTACTCAGAGTAAACGTGTTGGCGAACTTGTTAAAGGTGAGTAAAACTGTATGGCATTAGCACGCTTACCCTTTGTAATCCCAATGATGCATGCAGCCTCAGGTAGGTGTGAAGTCCTTGATTGAAGCTCATCGCTCTTGATTTCTATGATAGTTCAGTCGGTAACTTATTCATTCAGCCATATATTCAACATTGTTAGCAGGGACTACGAACTACTGTCTGGACAAATCATTTATTCTCTTCACCTACCGTCACGGTTGTGAGTGTTGAAGAACTCAAACACCCCAGTTCAACATTCCTAATCTGAAGAGTCGTTTCTTCGGATAAAAAGCCTCTACTAGACATATCAAATGATAACTAGATAGATCGTAAGGTCAAGAATAAGAGGATATAAGATGCCCCATGCCAGATTCGCCAATATGTGCCAGGCTCCCATACTGAAAACGCTGTGAAGTGGCACGCGGAATGAATAGGTACTACAGGGCTTTCCGTGTTGGCTATTCTTCTATCGCGTCTGCCAGTTTTTGCAACTTTTCCACTCAGATGAAAATTAGTTACGATTTGCTGCCCTGCTCGAGCTAGTTCAAGTGCAGCATACCTTTAGCTGAGTCGAGTTCGATCTCGGCCAAGAAATGATCGCTTTTAAAAGCTCCTATCTCCAAACCCAGTGCGAATGCTTCAGCATAAACCTCTGGAGCATCCAGCCACTTCCTCTCCATAATTACTTAACTCATTTTAGCTTTCGCATTTGATAGGGTGAGCCAGCCCACCAGTGTGAAGCAATCTCACTGTTGACCAACATACCCTGTGGATGCATCATCGAGATTACCCAGAATAAATGCGTCGAAGCCTTCAAGTTTACCCATTGTTAACAAGGGCGTCAAAACGTTTATAATGCGTTATCTCAATGATGCATGCAGTCTCTGATTAACAGCTTAGCAAATGTAGTCAAGTGTCATGTATGTCATCCCTGTTTCTAGATAACCAATCTTCGATTGTAAGGAATTTCGGGAAATTTTGGACACGATTTCCTGCCAACCTAATAAGAAATGTACTTAGATCTAGACATACTCCGGATTGGTGGCTCTACCTCTCTCTTTGAATCATTCTTCTGAGCCAAAACTTGCTGCTTGACCTTTTCTTCCAGTATGCATTGTTCTATAATAAATAACATTAACGCTCCCGAAGTTGCTGTGCTGTGTGACGTTACTGCAAGATTGCAGTATGGGATTAGATTAACATATCATATTACACTACTGCATTGCTGCAACGATTACAAGTTACGGTATTATGTACAGTTGTGCAAAGATAACTAAGTTTAGGTACACGCAGTTCTTGTCGAAAAGATAGGCGGATTGCGTGTGCGCTCTCATAGAGTCGCGGCTGCAGAATCACAGTGGAAAGTGGTCGCTCTCACTTGGAGCATGCTCCCTCCGTATCCCTCCTAGAGTCCTTCAGTGGCTGCTTCTGTAATCGCTCCGTCTTTTTGAGAAAGACTGTGAGTCCTGTCATCTTTTTGAGAAAGACTGTGAGTCCTGTCACAAAAGAGTAACTTCTGCGCAAGGTCGTGGTCGAAAAGCCCTTGGATGCCAAAATGCCGGACATGCTAGTATCGAGTCTGTAGTGGTCGATGGTACCCCAGTATCGAGTCTACATTAGTATTGAGTTTATAACTAATTAAAACCTCAAATTTCATTCTTTGTCGGGTGCTGCACTACCTCATCATCCACCTAGTTCGGGGAAATCCTACCAATTCCTAAGATATTTTGAGGGAATCATGCTTCATTCCATTCGGTTGTCTGAATGTTCTCCTCTAAAATTCTGGGGCACTCTCTTAAAGATAGCCGTGAGAAGCACTCTCCTAATGGAGGCCATTTCTGCGCGAGTTCTACTCCAAGGTCGTCTGGATGTTCTTCTCTGGATGTTCTGTGTAGCTAAAAGTAGGTCTAGCACGTCGTGTGAGAATCTGATTAGGCGGATGCGTAGCACATAGACGTAGACATGTTTGTGGCCAGTGGTCTCAGGTTATTTTGCGCTATTTGTCTTATTCTTAGACCTTTCGACCTTTCCGAGGTTCACTGCATTGGAAATTTCCTTCCAGATAAATTATCCGGTGCATAAAGCAGGCAAAGTATTCGTTCTCTTGAAATATGTTTGATTCGTGATTGCTATTTTTCTATGCTCATTCACTTGGACCATTTTATCAAAAAAAAAAAATCTTTCCGTCTACATTCTCACATGGAAATATAAACGAGTATAGCCTGTTTCGAACGCGACGATTGCTGAGTATCTGTGCATATTGTCTGCTTCTCTCTACACGCTCTCCAATTTCTGCGCACTTTCCCGCGCTCCATTTCCTATGATGCTTCTCCAACTATCCTCCCCAGTGAAACATACTACAAGTGAGTATACAAAAAGATTATCATAAGTTGGAATTTCGCGCTACTTTTTGAACCTAAATATTGGATAAAAATTAGCCTCTTCAATACAATATACTTCTTAGAGTTTCCTCTTTGTTGTCGTACAACTTTCCCAGAAGTGTCCCCAAGACCTATAGCAGTTTATCTCGTTAGGATTGTTTTCGAGGAGCTGTTGGCATCCGTTCGGCTAAATTTAGCCTATCTAAGAGGTTCCTCATCTTCTGCGTGCGAACTAATTTCTTTCTCCTTAGGCATTCTAATAGTGTCCTGCACATGTACTTGCCAATCTAGTTGGCTTAATCTATAGCTAGAAGCTCGGCCATACAAATTCACAGATTCTCGTGCATTCGTTATCCTTTCTTTTTACATCGTAGTTCTGTTGTGTGGTTTTGCGTACTTGAATCATACATATGAACAGAAATTGGGAGCGAATCGCATAATAGATGCCTTCGAATCTGAATACTCGATTTCGAATAAGTGGAAAATTCGAATCTCTGAACAAACGTGAGCAAATACCTTTGAGAATTTATACGGGACACAGAGACATTCTCTTTCTCAAATATTCGAATGTTCGATTCATCTTTTTTCGAACGTTCGGTTGCCGAATAACAATCAACTTAACCAAACTATTCCATTTTGATTCGCTCCCAATATATAGAACTAATACGATAGAACTATATAGAACTATCATAGTCAAGGGTATCTTCCCACGATACCCCCCCCCCCCATTCATTTCTTGCCCCCCCCTGGGTTTAATTATTTTC
>JARK01000271.1:36043-59194 GCA_000688135.1 Ancylostoma ceylanicum | reverse complement strand
ACACACACACACACACACACACACACACACACACACACACACACACACACATTCATTCATTTTTATGTATACAGATTTATTTCATGCACTCAAATGGTGCTTCTTAACAAACAATATAAATGTGGCAGGTCCGCCGTTGAGTAGATAAATAGATAAATAAATGAATAAATAAATAAATAGATGAAAACAAAGCTACAACATCCCAGTCCAAGTTCAGGTATGTATTAGTTAGTATCTTCTTGGTAAGCACCACGCTACTTCATGCACAAGTACCGCATCATGAAACTGCATGCACAATTGGAAGTATCCAACGTAATCGTGTTAGCATACTTAAAATTTATCTATCGTGAGCGTGGACGTCAGCATGTTCACCCTAAGTAATCTCACTGACTCATCCAAGCCCTGGAAAACATTGCCTGTCGAACACATTGCCTCTAGTACTCAGGCCGAGATATCTGATGGCAGTCGATCTTCCGGTGGTCGTTGTCATCAAAAGATCAACTTGTTTCCTTTCCATCTTCCATAGATTTACATATTCAGTCATCGCGAGGTTCAGCCGAAGTCTTGACCATTACGTTCGATTTTTTCCAAAAAAAGCGGTTGTGGCTTCAGAGCCGTGCCTCGTTTGTCTGTGCCCTTAGAACTAAATCGTCAGCATATAGAGAAGGTCATGCGATTTCTAGAAGTTTTTGGATGTCTCCTGCGGTGAAATCCACTCAAAATATTAAAAGCAGATGGGGAAATTGTATACGGTCCAGGACACCCAGCACTGACAGCTAAATAATCCTTGCTGGACACCTTGCCACGTTAGTTGGTCTTTTTTTAGAGCAGCGTGATCCAACGCACTTGGCCCTCTGTTACCTCTTGCGATCACAGAGACATCCATATGAGTCCATAGGAGAAAAGCCTGAAGGTCTTCTGACGATTAAAGGCAACGCCCATGACAATCATCGTCCTAATTTTTTTGGCTCCTGAGCTATGGCACGAATAATTCTGCATTGGTAGCACCGTCATAGGCATCAGAAATCTGATGATGTAAGAAGATTAGACGTGTTCTATTGTTCCAACAAAACGAATTGTGGCATGAAATATATGGATGTTTTCGCTGAGAGCCACATTCTATCTTTATGATGAAACTTGCCTTCATTCCCACCTCTTTCAGTTTCAAGCCTGCACAAATCGGCCATCCTTTGCAGGGCTATGCTGCTGGCTATCGAAACGTCCTTTTTTTGTGATATTTAAAAAATTTGGTCAATACGTTTATTTTCACTGTAGTGCTAAACTTAGGGATGTGACAGAACCTGTGAGAGTCAAATTATCGTGGTCGATTTCGTGGATGAAGTAGTGCGGATTCTCTCAATAATCATGCAGTCACTAGTCGGATAGCAAGGGTAACGTTGAAAGTCTCACAGCCCCTACGAATCAGCATCAACGTAACATTATGGAGAAAATCGCTCTACTTGAGAATTTAGCATGCTAACGAAACCCCAGTATATCAAAGCAATGGGTTTGGCTCCGTATAAGGAACTAACTTCATTCAACGGACAGGTAGGTTCGTGTTCGTATTCCAGACTTCCGGCGTTTCGCTCTGAGATGTAATCTCGTTGAAGAATCAAGGAAGCTATGCAGCGCCACTTTCACCGATGGGCTCTCATATCAGATGTCTTCAACCTCAGNTGGTCAGGGCAGCAGCCCTTAGCTGGGCAGATCATTTGATAGATGGAGTGTCACAAGGCTAGGACTGGTTTAATCTTTATTATTATCGGTCGACAACTCAAACATATCATGATCGGATGGATAAGCTCTGTTGCGATAATGGAAATATGGGGGTATGGGGGAAGGGAGTGGGCAACATGGCGTCAACGGCAATGGCCCGCCAACACTGCAAGCTGATAGCGCATGTTCGACTCCGGATATCAACTTAGTAGGTCCGCCAAATCTGCCAACCCCACACACGTCGATCTTGGACGAAGTAGGGAAACTCGGAGATAGATGAGGCAAAACAGCAAGAAAAGTTAGTAACATCACAAAACAAAATAAAACAGCGTTAGTGAAACAACAACGGACTTGTTATATATCTTGACCTCACGAAGCTGATACAAGAGGGTTGGACAAATAAGCTGCAGCGTCCATTGCGCTTCGCTGCTTCGCTAGTATCAGTTTCTTCACCGACAGAAATGCTGAATTTTGCTTGTGGAACAGGACGTTTTTTTTTGTGTGAAACGGGATAGAGGACGTTTTTTTTCCCTTTCTTGCTGCTTTTTCTGGATCCAACCCAACAGATTCTGGCATGCTTTTCACAGATACTACCCAAGGCTAGCCATCAACATGAGAGAAACGAAACCCCAGCATGTATTTTGTTTCACGACGTGGAACAGTTAAAGACGCGCTTTTTCTCGAAAGGTGGTCATCCTCGTAACGTGGGCTTTATTTGGCATTGGGCACTGTTTAGCTACACTCTTCTCGTGTGCCTTCCATGCTTGTCAAAATGCCACTTTGCTGGTTGAAATGCGAGATTTGAAGATAAACACATTTATTGCATAATTTGTGGTGTAACCAGTAGCTTTACGGCTGACTCTACATACTGGACAGAGGGTAGCCAGAAAGCTATAGTGGATTTACTCGAACCCCACACGAAATCTCCATCCTTTGAGCGATTTAATTTTTCAAATTTAACGACTGTATGAAAATCTTCGGGTGTATCTTCAAGTGCAGACATACAGTGCCGGCCAAAATTGTATAGCCTTTTCAATTCTCCTCCATAACCTCTGTTGATGCAAAGCTGGGCTTGACGTAAAGCCTCAAAGTTCAAACTTTTACCTTCAATGAATTTTGAGTCTTTACAACTATCATGAAAATTTGAACTTCAAGGCATTGCATTAAGTCAAGATTTACGTTAACAAAAGTCATGGAGGAATGTTGAAAAAGCTATATAATTTTGGCTGACACTGCATGTTATGTTTTGTGCTACTATTGGACCAGTTGTCAGATTGAAAGATGTTATTATAGAGTATATTACTGCTATTATTACAGACAGATTATCATTGTTATTATTACGGATCTTTATATAGGCGGAATTGTTTAAAAAATCATGACGTTCCTAATTCATAGGCACAAATGCACTCAACTCTTTCTACATTCCATATCATCTTCGTATTTGTATGCATAATTTCCGAATAATAAGCTATTGCGCTATTCCTAAGGGGCGCTCTACATCCAATAAATAGTAGAGATCTTCATTCGGCCTTCCTCATTAGCGGGCTTTTCCCATGTGGTTGTGAGCTCGAAAGAGACCTGTGGTGAATCTGTAGGATGCAATTGTTTCTGCATTATTTGGCCCAAGCTGTCGTCATCAGTTTGTATGCTATTAGCCAGATGAGATCTCTATAAAGCGTATCCTGCAGCTTTGCGGCTTGCATCAGCCACGTTAGTCACCAACAGTTGATCCTATGTCAGTTGGGATATATTTATGTACTCGCTCAATTATTTTTTTGCATTGCGAACCATATCCCATTTATGGGAGAAATATTTAATAACTGAATATAAATTGAATTTAACACATGTTACTCTTTTCTATGAATTTTCAAGCACAGCTATGTTATAAATGTGAAGTCAGTGTTGACCGTAAGAAGTATAGCTACGGTGTAACACATTTCCACTTTTTGTTTTTCTAGTCAAGGGATATAGAATTGTAAATAAGTGCGCATATCAAAAGCACAGGAAATCATAGTCTCTATCATGCTTATAATTGCGAGCTTATAGACTTTTCTTAATCTGGAATGCAATTATGACGGCCCTAATAGAAAATGGATAAATCTAGTCACAAGGCCGCAAATAGGCAGTTTCCGTCACAGTCCACTTTCCTTGAACCGTAACGAATGCCGGTACACAATGCGCTTGTAGGTGTTTTCCCCTCCTCTCCCTCATTACTGCCTATGTCCTCTGAGATATGGCTGCCCCTCACTTCAGGAACCATGTCTTCTTGGATATTTCCCTTCGAGATCGAAAGAACGCATCTACATATGTTGGACTATCATCGGCTGTCCAAACATGTCTTAGCATTTTGATGCAACAAGAAGATGAAAATGCAGCAGTTGAAGACTTCATACTTTCGCACAACATTGCTCTTGGACATTTATAGAAAGAACTATTGGCTGCTGGGACTGAGTGAAATCGTCATGACTGCTTGAAGGCCGGCGGCTGGTTTTTTGCTAGTAATACGTGTTGCGCTTACATCTTGGGTGTTAAAAGTGACTGTCATGTTTTTTAATAAACCAAATGCACCGAATTATTATACCTGTTTATTTATTTCTTTACCCAACTACAGGGGGCCATAAGTTATCGTACAACGTTTGATCTTTTATTTCTCCGCTAGGAACCCATGCATTGTTCAGCTCTTTTCTCTGCCAAATAGAGAAATGTTCAAAATATCTTTCAGTTAGGCTCCGCTTTCTCAGAAAAGTTCTGCCATCGAGCAGTTGGCCTCGAAACAAATTTTTGAGAAAAGTGGGTTGCTGTGGCAACATTGGAAAATCCACAAAATCTTTGAGGTGAATTTTACTGCTCAAATGCTTCTTGAAGAGCAAGGGCTCTGTCCAGATATGTCCGGGGTTTCCCAAGAAAGCGAATTCTAAGAAATATGCAGGCAAAAAAGCCACGGCTATTCCTTGCCACCGGTAATGGCCAATTTCCACCAAACTTGAGTTCTAGGAAATTTCCACTAAAAGACAGGACATCAGCTAGATTGTTGATGTGTTCCGAAAACAAGAGTAAAAATGCTGCAGAATGGCTACGCAGCCCCATCAATAGGCCTCGATACAGGCCAGTTGTGCTCCTCGAAACCTAAGGCTTGGTTCTCATCCACGCAATTCTTGGAACAGCTTCGTCCTCTGCTCTTATCTACTCCGTTCTTCAGTGGATTTTGCACATAAACCTCAAAACAGGCTTCAAGAACACGAGACTACCTTCTATCCCACTTAAAAAACTGTTTTTGTAGCTGTTTTGCTCAGGAATTCTGGGCTGAATCAGTGCATTTCGCACCGAAAATCTGCAGTGGAAGTTTCCGAGAATTTTTTTCGTTATCTCGCACGTTTCGGGGCACATTTGTAATGAGAAAATAGAGCAAATCCAGCTCTATTAAGCGAGACATAACTTGGTGCAAAGTATTGCAATACTGCAGAATGGTAAGCCAGCAAACGATGTACAATAATTTATGCCCCCCCCCCTCCCCTGTATATGAGTTGATTTCTATTAATTTGTTAAAATAATTGCCTAAGTCATAGGGTGTGTCAACAATATTTGTCTTTGCCTCCTTAGCGTTTTCTCGGTAATATCTACGTATTACTGTTTTTTCTGCTCTAGAAGATCGCGAGCGATTTGCTACAAAACACTCAAGATGAACTATGGACTCATTTTTCGTGCAAGAAAAGTGGACCAAATCCGCTCCCGATAGCTGGCTCAAATTTCGAGAGCTCCGCTAGAAAAGTTTCAGTAGGTTTCATATTCCGCAGGAAAATTGCCATATGCCAACCACCTTCCACAGTTCCCTCAATTCCCCTCTCGCATGAAAAAATCATCGAGAATGACGTCTCAAGAACAGTACTATTGTTGCTTTCTTCGCAATTTCCTGAGTTCTGAGCACACGGTCAGGGCCTTACTTGTGCCCTTAGCAACAGTAATAAACAGTCTTCACGGTTTGCGGAAGTTACTGTTCGTGAACGCTGTGAGGAAAATTTAACCAGCACTAAAAAAACGCCATTTCTTCCACGTCAACCTAAAAGATAGTAGAAAATACATACAATACTGCTGCTTAGATAGTGAGATCGTTCCGTGATTCATATAGTAGGATCCATTCGATGGGTGCACTGTTCTTAATTAAACTACTCCAGGCAAGGTCAAAAGCATAAAATGTAGAACTGCAAGTAAAAGACGCACGCAGGACTCAGACTCTCAGTCTCTCTTTATAATGTTTAGATGCACTAGGTACTCGGTCACTTGACTAGTCCCCTCGACTAGCTCTTTCATTCTAAGATATTGTCATGCAAAAGACCGTTTACAAAGCAAAGGAAGACTTCTCGCTTCGATATCTGCTACTGGAGTGTACACTTCAAACAGAAAATTCGTTCTGATCCGTCAACTGCGTGATGCGAAACACCTGATTATCACTGGAGCCCGCCAGCATAAGTAGTTATGACGCAGCTGCGAATTCTCCCATGCTCCTACTAGTACGTCCTCTTTTAGCGTGGCTGAGTCCTCCTACGTCTTGGTGGCCAGTATCTTCCAACTACTGCGCCCTGCGTAGGATTGATCTTGAGCTAGAGTTTGGCAAGTATCTTCTTGGTAAGCAGCATGCTACTTCATGCAGAAGTACCACATCATGAGACTGCCTGCACACTTGAAATTATCCAATGTAACCGTGTTAGCATGCTTCAAATTAATTATCGTTAGCACGGACGTCAGTAGGTTCACCCTAGGTAATCTCAATGATGCATCCAAGCTCTGGAAAACATTGCCTGACGAACTAGTGCTCAGGCCGAGGTATCTGATGGCAGTCGATCTTCCGGTGGTCGTTGTCATCAAAAGATCAGCTTATTTCCGTTCCACTCCATAGATTTTTATATTCAGTCATCGCGATGTGTAGCCGCAGTTCTTATCATAAAAAGTAATCTTCCCACGACAGGACTTGCCCCAGAGCCGTGTCCCGTTTGTCTATACCACATCGTCGGTATCTAGAGGAGGCCTTGCGAATTTTGGATGTCTCGAGCGGTGGGACCTACACAGTAGCTAAAAAATACTAACCCTTTACGGACGCCTGCACTGACACCTATGTAAATAATCCTTGCTGGACACCTCACCACGTTAGTTGGTCTTTTTTTAATAGCAGAGTGATCCAACGCACTTAGCCCTCTGTTACCTCATGCGAACGTAGAGACATCCATATGAGTTCATAAGGGGAAGGTTCGAAGGTCTTCCTAAGATCAAAGGCAACGCCCATGACAATTATCGTCTTAGTTTTTTTCGGCTCCTGAGTTAAGGGCCCAATACATAATTCTGCGCTAGTAGCACCGTCATAGGCATCAGAAATCTCATGATATGAGGAGATTAGACGTCTTCTATTGTTCCAACAAGATGAATTGTGGCATGAAATATATGGATGTTTTCGCTGAGAGTCACTCTCTATCCTTATGCTAAAACTAGTCTCCATTCCCACCTCCTCTAATTTCGAGCCTGCACAATTGGGCTATTCTTCGCAGACGGGCTATGCTAATGGCTAGGAAGACGTCATTTTTCATGAGATTTAACATAATTTGTCATCACGTTCATTTTAACTGTAAAGCCAAACACAGGTATGTGGCAAAACCTGTGAGAGCCAAATTGTCGTGGTCGATTTCGTCGATGAACTGCGAATTCTCTCAATAATCATGCAATCACTAGTCGTATAGCAAGAGTAATGGTGAAAGTCTCACAGCCCTTACCAATTAGCATCAAATTAACATTGTAGAGCAAATTTTTTTTATAAATATAAATTTTTGTATCTGCCACTTAACAGACATAACGGAACATAGTCAATTCGAACGTTTCGACAGTTCTTCCTGTACTTCCTAAATGGAGGATCAACATCTTCTGCCTGGCTTCCTCTTACCGACCAGTTGCAGACTTGGGTCTGGGTCTTACGCCTGGGGTTCGTACCAGATCAAAGAGGCACCTACTTTGCCCTCCCCAGAATAACCTACGTTAGTTGCGTTGCCCAGGCTGATCCTTCCATTATTAACCGCTGAAGTTCAGGTTTTTATATATCTGTTATAAACTCACTTTTAATAACTTCAATTGCACTTGAATTTCCATTCACTTCTGTAAAAAATAATGCGGCGAAGATTTTTAAGGGGGTCACCATAGACTGTTTACAAATAGATCTTTCCTTCTAGTACTATGAAGTTACGTATGCATTATTTATGCGCTGTATGCATTCTTAGTACATTTCTCTTTCTCTTCTTCTTCAGTTGTCGCAAATGTTTGCTTTTTCATTCCGTTTTTTTTTTAACCAACTGTACCTTGCTGTAATTTACGCCTCTGTTTTTTAAATGGCGCACTTCATGTGCATTGAATAAAATAAAATAAAATTGTCCCACCTGAATATGCATTATATAAGGTGCGCCATAAGTTCTTGCACACCATACTTAGCAACACCACAGCTGCTGAATTCAACATAATAGCATGACCTCCATAGCGAAAATGAGCCAACTCAATTGCAACCCAAATCACCTATCAGAACAGGAATATGTCGCCACCTGCTTCCGTAGTAACTCAAACTTGAGATAAAAGTTAGCGTCTCACGGCTCGGTTTGGAGCGCGGGTGACACTGTTTCTTCGAACGGACGACACTACTCAAAGCAAATCAAATCGTTTCTCACCAAAACATTGGAGAAGACGGAGGAGACATCGAGGAATTCAGCAGATGTACTGGGATCCCATCTCCCCTTTCTTTCAGAAATTTCAGGAAGTTTTTAACGAAAGGTGGTGTATGAGCAATTTTTTCCAGTTTTTTGTGAACCACAACATTAAAATTATTCTGGATTTCACTCGCAGAGTATTTTCGGAGAGAAGACACCTTCCAGCTCCAGAGACACACACAGCTTCCAACTCAAGTTGAACAGCGCAAAGATGACGCTTCTGTAAAGCTCAGAATCTGTTCTGTGCCATATGCGCCTCCTAGAATGCGGCTCGACCGAAATCCCCGCTGAGAACGAACTCCTTTATAACGCCAATCCGACAGTGATGGATAGCCATACTCAACTATGTTGTAGAGCGAATCAAATGCTATATCATACATAAGTTTGGATTCGTAGCATAAAGCTGAGGTGAAGCTTCGAGAAGTTTCATACCACATACACCAGCGCGCCACGAGGTGCTCCCTGCTCTCTCAACTATGAGAATTGATGAAAACACACAGACACTATTGCAGAAAATTGCGGCGTTTATCGCATTGTTGCAATTCTCACATGCTGCAATTATTTTTCCTTTCTATTCCTTTTTTACTTCTGCTATTCTCTATTTGCACGCAAGCAATTTCCGGTTGCTTGCATCAGACAGTGTTTATTATGTCTATTTTGCTATGTGCAACGAAATTTGGTCTGTCTATGCTCATTTTATATGTATGAGTAAGCCGGTGATGTCTCTTTGTTTGAGTGAAACGTCCATAAAATGCCGGAGGTGGTGAGGCGCATTTAGCTTGCAGATAGTTTCATATGACTGCCATGTGAAGGATGAACCTCTTTTCTTTTTCTCCTTTTTTCTCCAGCGAGCCATTTTTTCTCGAAAATCTGTTTCAATTACATTTAACCATGGTAACGCGTTTTTGTCTTCCGTCTTTCCATTTATCGAGGTCTTTGTTTTAAACGTAAAAATAAGTGAGAAATAGAGTGTTACTTTCTTTGTACATCTACAAATATTTGAGCATCTTCAAATAAACTCTCTAAATTCTCTGTGTTGATTCTCTCCTTTTTTTTCGTAGAAATCTCGTGCGGTTTAGCTCCCCATGCCGCGNTTAAACGTAAAAATAAGTGAGAAATAGAGTGTTACTTTCTTTGTACATCTACAAATATTTGAGCATCTTCAAATAAACTCTCTAAATTCTCTGTGTTGATTCTCTCCTTTTTTTTCGTAGAAATCTCGTGCGGTTTAGCTCCCCATGCCGCGCTTTAGCACAACATCGATCGATAATTGAAATAGTGGAAGGCGCGGATGCGCAGACAGTCAGAGTATAGAGACGCGGGCGGTGCGGCGCGTGCGAGTGGGTCTAGACTGCAGGAGTCTTCTAAACGCAGCCATTGCTTTCTATTTCTCAATCCTTGCAGTATTCTTATTTCGCAGCTTCGATCTGTTCTTTTTTCCGTTATGGTTCCAGCAAAGGAAAAAATCTGAATTTTTCAGGCGTAACTCAAAGACTGTCAAAATTCTTCGCTATCTCCAAATGTATCCATCAATTCGCAAGATCAAGTCTTCCTACGGGAATCAGCTGACCATACCGAGAATAGAGGTGAGTGTGCATGTTTCCTACAATTGTTATTTTGTTTTTCTTTTCGTGTTTGCTCACATTTCTCCTGTCTCTGGAAGATCCTCGGCTAACAGAGGGATTTCGTTCCGCTGTTCGATAGTTCATTCGCGATCCAGGAACTTTCGTCACCGTTCTGTGGTCAATCAGCTGTTGAATCGATGTGTGATTTGTGTGAAAAATACGTTGGACAGGTGGAGCTATCAACAGCCTCTCGAGTGGTATTTTGAGTGCTGACATTGTGACTGATTGATTTTGTTCAGTTTCTGATGTGTTAGCAATTAGCAAAGCTTCCCACTTAGCTATAGAACGCCTGGACAAGTGGTCTTACGTAGGTGCAAATATTCGCTCTGGTTCTGCAGTGCCTTGGATTTGTTCTGTATTCCTCTTCTTTTTCTTTTCTCCTTTTTTTCCAATGTGGTCTCCCAGTTTTCCAGTTTCCTCCCAATTGCCCGCTTCTGACTGGCACGAGTTCCAGACGTTGGAACATATCATATTCGAACGGCTTCCGGTTGTTAGTAGTCATTCGGGGAATTCAGGGATTAGTTCAGATGACGGGAAATCGGAGCAGAGGCTTGAGCAAACGCCCACGTTGGCATGCTTTTTTCAATCGATGCTTCATCTCTTACCCCATTTTCAAGAGATTTTCTAGTAGTTTCCCTAAGCGAGGTTCAATGAGAAGGCACTTCTGTTTGTTCTCTTCTTTCCTTATATAATTCTTTTACTTTTAATATCATTCATTTCATCTGCAAGAACTCATCAATAGGTAAAGGTTTTTAGGGACATTGTTTATTTTTTCGGCGTTTTGAGCACTGTCTGACTTGGATGCATCATTAAGATTACCCAGGGTAAATGTGGCAACACTATAGGTTACCCATCCTTGACCCGATCGTCAACACGGTTATCCTGGGTAATCTCAATTATCCATTTTGGCCATGGAGATATTGTTTTTCTAACCAGATCCAGATTTGAAATTTGATAACCTAGATATAACGGCTCTGCGAGTTCTCTCATATGTACACACTCCAATTAAAGGTACAACTAATCGTAAGTTTTGGTGATTTGGCGTTGGTTAAAGGATATGCTCTGGATCTACGCAGTTCGTTGAACAATGGTCATCCCTAAAATCGAAGACATTCACAATATGATTCGATGTGCATATGTATAATTACAAGACGAATGCTTTTCTGAAGATCATGGACTTTCCGGGAACACTTTGATCCACCTTCAAAATAAACCTGGTACCTCACCCGAACTCATTTTATCTCTTCCTTCTGTTTGCCTGTCTGTCTGTCTGTCTGTCTGCCTGTCTGTCTGTCGTTCTCAACGTTTCCCTATGTCATTAGAAGGTATGTGGCTTCAACTTCCACTTCCTTTCCGGAGCTATGCACCTTCTCTCTATAGACTGTTGTAGGCGGTTCAGAGAAGAGTCGATATTGAGGCATTTGCGTACTGAAGGTATGTAGGATGTGCTGTTGTGCACTGTCAGGCATACTTGATGTTGACTGAAAACGACCGCGTCTCAGTCCATGGTCTTTCTGCCAGTACCGACTCTGAGTTTAACACATTCGCGACAATGTGCTCAACCGGTTGAGCACGCATGGTGCGACGTGTGGGACCGCGTGCTCAACCGGGTGAGCACGTCCTTTTCACAGTTATCTTTTTGTGAGGCAATCTTAATGAGCAAACTCCTATACAGTGGTATACCAATAAATGTTCAAGCGATCTATACACGCGATGGGCAGAGCAGATATCCTCTCGTACTTCTTTAATGCGTGGTTGAAACGGACAAGTAAAAGAACAATTAACATTAAGATTTACTTACTTACTTACTACCTCTTACGCAGGTGAACTTCTTCACTTAGCCTCAAGTTCGTGCATATTTGCGTTTTTGTTTGCCTCAAATTCGCGCGTTTTCGGAGTATTATGCAGCAGAGGAAAAATTCCTACCACGTCGGACCACGTGCTCAAGCGGTTGAGCACGGGTCCTACTTGTGCAAAAGCGCGTGTGTCCCACGTGACACACCATACCGAAAGCGTAAGGTCGCGAATATACTACGTATATTTAGTTGGACCTACAACGCATGTGAACAAAAACTACTGCTCGTTCCGCTAGGAAGAGTGTTAGCGTTACTGGTAATTTTTTATTTATACAGTGGAACACTCCACGTCACATCCCATGAATTTCCCTGTTGCTCAAAAAACACCGACTCATCAGCGCACATGTTTGCNGTCTGTCTGTCTGTCTGTCTGTCTGTCTGTCTGTCTGTCTGTCTGTCTGTCTGTCTGTCAACTCTTCCCTCCCTTGTCATTAGAAGGTATGTAGCTTCAACTTCCACTTCCCTTTCGGAGCTATGTACTTACCTCTTTCTAAGAGACTGTTATATGCGGTTAAGGGAAGAGTCGGTATTGATGCATTTGCGTACTGAAGGTATGTAGAATGTGCTGTTGTGCACTGTTAAGCATACTTGATATTGATTGAAAACGACCGCGTCTCAGTCCACGATCCTTCTACCAGTACCGACTCTAAGTTTAATAAAGTACGTATATTTAGTTGGACCTACAACGCATGTAAAGAAAAACTACTGCTCGTTCCGCTAGGGAGAGTGGTTAGCGCGGTAATTTGTTATTTATACAGAGGAGCACTCCACGTCACATCCCATGAATTTCCCTGTTGCTCAAAAAACACCGACTCATCAGCGCACATGTTTGCCTAGCTGATCATCGCAGGATGTGTTGTTCTGCTAAAACAAGCGACAAACAGCCTTTGAGACAATCCAATTTCTCGTAATTGGATGTCCAGACCTCGTTTTTTCAACAACTATATAGAAGCATGCACTTGTTTGTTGTTGCGACGTTTTGAAACATGTTTAGGCTCCTTCCCCGCAGGAAGTGTGGTTCATCAAGCTTGCTAGTGAACTGTGAACAATGGAACTCTGGAGAAAACAAACCTATTGCTTCTGATTAAGCATGGGAAATTCTGCGAGCTCTTGCGAGCAGTGTGTTGGCCTGCGGAACTTTTGATGTTTTTACCTACTAGGTAGCTGCAAAAGACGATGATAGTGATAAAATTGGAGAACGAAAGCATCGCCTAAAAATTAATGGGGCTCGGTAAAGAGCATTGTATATCCGATTTTTCACGGAAACTAGCAATTTTTCCGCTTTTGAGAAAATTATGGACGAGCGACGCTTTGTGACGAATTAACTCGTCGCGCGCGTCTTTTTTTTTGCAGAGATTGGGAGCAGTGGGAGGAGGTCAAGACGTACGACGCGACACAACCGCGCCGCACGCGTATGTTCCTTAAATCCAGCTTCTTCCTTCAAAATCGACGAATTCAATGACTCCGGTGGACACCCCTCACACTTTTTCGGCTCCTATGGCATTCATCTATCCCACCTTAGCTCAGAAAACTTGTCTATTCCTCACCAGCGCTGCTCGCACGTTTGAAGACTGCAGCCGCGACGCGCGCTTCAATCGACCAATCACAGTTCAGCAGCGTACGTCTTGTCACGCAGCAAGGAGCAGTATCGTAGTTTCAATCTGTTTCTTCTGAATATGAGATAAACAGCGGCAATGGAAGCCTGCCGTAATCTGCACTAGATGTAGCCGCAATTTTTTTGTGGGACACTTGTTTCCATATTTTTAGGGCCTCTCTTATTCAAATTTAATTGTGAATAATTTAACAGCGGTGTTCAAAGTCACTCCTAATTGAATGTCTACACGTTTACTTGAATTCTCGAAGAAAAATTGTGCGAGACTACATGAGGATTTAGGATAAAATCAATAGCTTACCTCAGATAGCTCAAGGAAATCCATCAACAGGCGTGCTAATCATCTAGAAGCCTTCACAAGATTAGTTCAGTAAACCGCAAAGGCACCATTATTAGTGCAGGCGGCTTGATGTATGGCAGTTGAAATGAATTGCTCGCATCTCAACCATTTCTTTCTAGTCTTAAAAGATGCTAACAGTTTTCGTATTACTTTTCTTGTATCCATCCTGAGGAGCTCTGTTTTTGCCTCTTTTTGTTTCTGGAATTTTGTCTCTGTTGACTACTTTGTTTGGTTCTGGGTTAAATAAGAAGGTTTTGCAATTCATTTACTCATTTACATATCTATTACCTCCTTATTTAAACGCTCTGGAAAGTGCTTCGAAAATGAAAAAAAAATTATAACAAGAGTATTGGATAGAGATCAAGTTTTTACATACTCCGGGTTGAATGTGTAGTTAACTCTCTCTTTGTAGGAATTTTAATCTGCATGAAATCGATAAAAAATAAATCTAAATTCAAAGGGAACTCGCAATTTCAGCAAGAGTAGATACCTATGAAGGGCACGTGTTCAGCAGCACACCGATGTATAGTGCATTTCATAAAGAAAAAAAAAGACATGTATTTTTTGCTTTTTTGCTGTTGCTTTGCCTTATTTCATTTTTCCCAAACATTGAATGTGTTAGTGAAGAGAACGAGCTCTTTATCCATCGAAGTCTTTTGTTTCAATTCGTACAATGCTATCAATTCTATTCCCCTTCTCTGTTGCTTTTCAATTTTTGTTTTGCTCAATGTTTCTCTCACAGGAGGTCTTAAGAAAGCGTAGAATTAGTTTTAAAGAAGGCTGCTTGATCCCGAAGTAGATGACAAATGTGTGAGTAGTGGCGACAAATGCTTGTTTTGAGAGGCGCGGCAGGGATGAGAGGTTGTTCGGAATCCCTGACAACCTCCAAACATCAAAGTTCTCTGCTGAGGGTCGGTTGAGGTTCTTTTCTTACTCCTTGCGGGAAAACGTTTTGGTCTTTCGGCTTGATGTCATACATGGTTAAGAACTTTGCAATTCTTAGAAATTCTCAATTTCACCATAAATTTTGGCTGATTTTCATTTACATTGTTTTTCATTAGCTCCTTCACCCAGATGATTTTGATGACGGCGGTTTTGAAACGTATTGGGTTGGTCCAAAAGTCTCTACACTTTTTTTTCCAAATAACATTATTTCTCGTGAATGGAACGTGGTCTGCTAATTTTTATGATAGAGAACTAATACGTACCGCACTCTATTGTTAAGGAATTTCACCTCAGAACCAAAAAATTCTGGATCGAAAGATAAATGTTTGGGCAAGACTTTTGGATCACCTAATATAGATGACAACACTGAGTATGTACTCTCTCTTCTGATGGCAAGCAAAAAAAGCCTATCCCATGTATTGCTTGTTTCTTACTGAACGAAGCCCACTGTTACTACATATTTCCAAGTGTCAGAGTTCAATTTACACTAATCTTGTCATGCGATGCTAGTTATTACTGCATTTTGGGCTGACGACATTGGGGAAGGCTCGTTAGCATTTGGTCTCCCCATCCTCATGGTCATTTGGCTTCAGCAATATCCACTTATTCGCCGTGACGGCTTCACTTCTAGCTGCTAGATAATGCTATAGCAACTTTGCTCGCTTCCTTCTCTTCCTTTTTTTTCTGTTAGAAGAAGTCGGTTCTGTTCATAGAACTCTTGCACTATGCGTAGTGTAATGTGCCGTAATGCATCATGTTAATCCATTCTAAATGAACTGACTTAGCAGACGGCAGCGTTGCTAATTCCTTTCTGCCGGAGCTCTTCCTATAATCGCGCATTTCTAAAGCAAGAGCTTCTCACTACTTATGCCTGACTGGTTGTGATACACTTTTTATACTGAAAATCTATACAGATATTGAGAAACGGTAACGGCCAATAAGATATTACCAAAGGCGCTGCTGAAGGCAGATTCTCTTACTGTAACATAGCCACGTATTGATAGTCAGACGAAATTTGAAAATGTAATGGGGTCGTAGTTCTCCTCGTTTACATTGCATAACATCACTGTTAAATGCTTCGGAACAAAGCTAAGTTCGAAACCCACGATTGATGCTGCCGCTGGTCATATCTTTTTGGCCACTACTGTATGTGTCGTGGCTATTTCCCATGTGCTCTGTGGAATTGTGCTATAATATGTTTATTCTTCTTTTGAACTTCTTTGACTGTGAGGTGACTTTTTTCAGGATCCATCCGTATGTTCGTAGCGCGAGCTTTCTTCTATTAATGAGTGGGTTCGAAGCAATCTGACTTTTGCTCATGAATGGTCTAGAGTCCGCTGCTTTATCCACTTGGCCATCCATACTGCAGGTCTCTTTCAGCCCGCTGATGACTTTATCCTTAATCGCTTCCCTACTACACAGGGAGACCGAAATGTTGGATTGCTTGACCAGTCCGACCAGTGATGGGTCGTCGCCCAAGCGTTGGTTAGATAAAAAAGGGGTCACTCAGAACCTTTTGGGCACTGGTGCCAATGATAATTTTGACCCCGGGAACAGCAAGAAACCCGCGCTGGCATGATTCCACGTTGGGACAGGAGTGGCGACTCATCAGTGACCACACGGTAGGATGATTCTGCGCTCCCTTCGCAGTGCGAAATGGCGCTGGTACAGGATTTTTACCATAGGTGCCTCGGCACATGGTCCCAGAAGTTTCTGAGCAATGACCGGTCTTATAACAGTAAGTAAATAATTAGGAACACTGCAAGATCAGGAAGACAACAAAATTGTCAGTAAACAAAATTTTTGCATTTTGTGCACCATCACCGTGCAAGTATATGTAGCTTCCATAGAACACTCCAAGTCTTTATTCCCTGAGTACCCCATCTGTTCTAAGAAGATCTGTCATGTCAAAGTGACGGAACTCAGAGAAACTTCCGTTAATCCTTCTGTTCCGAAAAGGTTGTCATGTCAAAGTGACGAGACTTGAGCATATTGGTCGTTTGTAGTCTTCAAATATCTCCTTGTTTTCGTCAGAAAATTGCCGGAAACACCGCATGTCGCACTTCGCGAACACCTGTCATCTGGCGTCTGCCCCCAAAATTACCTTGAACTCTGCCCACATGGTTAATTTCCTGGTTGCACGCAAACAACCGCACGCATGTCTCTGTTCTTCATAGCACTCTGCCTCAGGCAATTTGGATTTTCTCTGACTTCCTTTCACAAGAAGTACTGATAGTTGCCTTTCACGAGAACTCCTGGGTATTTTATTGATTTTTTAAATTGATTTTATAAATTATGATTTCTCAGAATCCACCAGTTTCCATAGGAAATCGCACTTGTTTGCGGAATACATGTGAATATAATTATGGGTAGAAATAAACGGAATTGTAGAGCATTCGACTGAGAACTTCTGCACGGTTCTCAGTGACAAGTCTTCCAAAGTGGAAAGTGCCTATGTACCTCCTTTTCTGGAATAGCACACTCTATCCATGACTTCACTCTTTTTCTGGAAAATACGCCCGCCGAAACCACATAATTCTCACTATTTAGCCGTTATGCACTCATGTGTCTCGTAGTGTCATGGGAAACCCAACCGAAATATCCCAAGAACTTATCAAATCCCGCTGCACTGACAATGGTGGTGTGAAATTCAGTAGAAAATGGTGGTACTACTCAGCGATTCATAGAATTGCCGGCGCCAATTTAGGTTTCGGTCGACTCGCTCTCGGAGAAACTTCGCTCGAATGTTCAATTCATGTTGAAACCGCCTGTCAAAACTGATTTTATCTGACATGGCTAAGCTTTATTTACTGATTTTTGGACATTCCGCCAAAACTGCCTTCTTGCAGTGCTGGAATTTGTATTCCTGAACTCTTTTTTTAAATCTATAGACAAGATTTCCAATCTAAAAAACTAATTTTTTCGAATCTAAACAGGACTGCTTGTATTGACTTTGAATATTGCACCGACTACCTTAGAGATTGCTATGGAGCTATCTAGAATATTTGCCCGAATTGGATTAAATGAGGAAAATGTGTTCTGGGGAAAGCTATCCTCGGCCGCATACATCACTGGATTACTCAAGGCGAGCGCATCAACGCCTGGGTAAACCTGAGCACGTTAACACGCCTACCCTGGGTAATCCCGATGACGCATGCCGGCTCTGATCAGGGCACAAGATATGATTCATCGGCGTCTGCTATGAGCCGGTCTTTTAGCGCGTGGGATAAATTTTTCTGATGGAACGCGCAGTCTACACTACCACACTTTTTCGAGGTAATTCGAGACATTTTCTTCTTTCAACATGGCCTGTGGTTTCATGTGAGGTCCTAGTAAAGCCTCTGATGTGGCACCTTGGCACGCTAACCAATCTATTACAATCTATTGCACTGAAGTTTGGCAGCTGTACCTGGAAGCCAGCGAGAACGTCCTGTGATCTCAGGTGAAAAAGTTCAAGTAGAAACCGAGTAATTTCCAGTAGAAATCGAGATAATAGACTATTCGAGTAGAAATCGAGACTTTTCTAGAGAATTCTACTCGAAAAGTCTAGAAACCAGAAAACGTCTAGAATTTAGTCGATCTCTACTCGAAATTACTAGAGTCTGGAAATTTCGAGTAGAACTCTACAGAAATCCTCTAGAATTCTACTCGAAATTTTTAGACGGTCTTATTTTTTAGAAAAGTAATCTGGATTAGATCTTAAATTCAAAGGAATAACACTCAGAGGGGAAAAATTGAAAAGTGAAAAAATTTTTTTGGATGAAAACACTACAAATAGGGCTTTCGGCAGCACGAAAACTGGTCCCCGATCAATTTCTGGCGTGATAATAACGGAACATGTGAGCAATTTTTGTGAATATGTTGATGCTATCCCTACTACTACTTTAGTATCAATTTCCAGCAGTCGTGCGCGTCGTTGAGTCCAAAACGAGAACTGGTCCCCAGAACATTTAAAATCGGATCTTCGTGAATATTACATGCAATTCACAAGCAAAGCGTGCCGCACTCAAAATCATCCTTTTTTCCAAAAAAAAAAGATTTTCGGGAAACGAGAACTGGTCCCCATGTATGTTTGACATCGTCAGTCATACGAATCGTGAGCATCTTAACGTGTAACGCCTACATTATCGATCTGAGGGACTTTCGGATTTTTTTTTCAATTTCAAGAATTTTCCCATGTTGAGCGTAGTGTGCACAACTGCTTAATGTACGGCGCAGCCTCTATGCCATAAGCGCGAGGTGGGGGAGGCCGCTCATATTGAACTCGTGTGCATTCGTCCGGAGATGGTGAACGCGCATCGCAAAGCGATGTTGCAGATCCAATTTCTGGTGGTGTGGCAGGTCCGAGGACGACCATGGCACACCTCCCGCACCCGGGGGCCCGGGGTGGCCCCCGAGTTCCGAGAGGCATTCCATGGTATTCCAGACAATCTCCATGAAATTCTGGAGCTTTTCTCTAGAATTCTAGAGCTTTTCTGTAGAATTATTTAGGGGTTCTAGAGAATTCTAGAGCATTTCTAGAGAATTCCGGAACTTTCTGTAGAATTCTGGAGGTTTTCGAGAGAATTCTTGTGTTTTTCTGTAGAATTCTAGACTTTTTCGAGTAAATCTCTAACGAATTCTATAGATAATTACCCGAATTCTACTCGAAATTACCCGATTTCTACTTGAACTTTTTCACCTGAGATTACCCAGGGCAAACGTGTTATTACCCCACAAACTTACCCATTGTTAACATGGGCGTCAACTTGTTTATCCCGGTTAATCTCAATGATGCATGCGGGTCCTGGACAATGTGAGTGCGCAGCATTGTACCTGGAGTGGTCTGCGCCGACTAGCTCTACTATTGGCCGATCGGGTGACCCGACCAGTAGCAGAGCTTGGTTGCATCCCCTTTCCAGGTATGATGGGCCACATTCGGAACCTGCCCTGTTGAAATAAGTGTTATCGTATCAACGGGTGTAACTATAAGCCATTGAGTGAAGATTTTGTTTTCTTTTCTTACAGAATAAAAGTGCAATAACGGAGCTACTTAATATATGATATAAGCACATGAAGCACTTGCCAAAAGACCAGCAATACAAGAAATTTCAAAGGCACACTAATACCGTGGTTTTGAGTCTCCATGTAAGTATGTTAATTCTTATTCATGAAGGATCATGCGACCCTGATATAAGCACTTGATGGCGAATGAATATTAATGAAAGTTAATGCTGCGAAGACAAATATAATTATCTCCAACTTTTTTTCAACCAACTGACTACTGTAGAATACTTCCATGGGTAATGCAGAGTAGGCACCAATTCCCATAAGCGAAAAACGAGCACGAAAAACTTAGGATAATTATGCACCCAAGCTAAGGTATGCAGCGCATCTTCACTGCCGTTGCCGTTTCTTCATTTCTCATTACTCCGTGCAGCTCCCTGTGTTTTTCCCAGGGTGAAAAACTCCTCTGTGTAAATGTCAGCTACTTGGCGGATGTTGATGCAGGTAGGGCAGACATGACATCTCAATGAGTTGCTTCATAACGGCTGTGCATGTCTTATAAGTGTTCATCTTAGGTTCGACTATCTTATGCTTTTTAAGAGCACCCACGGAAAATTTCGCTGTGAACATTCCGAATCCTGATAGTACTTTAATTGTTTAAAAAAAAAAAAACGTCACAACAGAGTGTTCTAGTCCGGACCCGATCGCACGCGCCGCACCACTTGGTGGCGCATTCACGAACATTCCCGGGAAGGTTCTGAACATCCCGTCCACTTAGAGTGGAAGAGACTCTCAACCAGAATGTGGCATATCTTCCTATCCTTATCCTGACCTATCGTAGCTGACTCAGACGACTCGTTCTAGCATGGCATACCCTTCACTAACTCTGGAATTCATACATTTATACAAGCGCGGGTAGGTCACAACCTGCCCTGGTTCGTTCATGAATACGGGCCCTGGGCTTTGCTATGTATCCGTCTGCTCATCCGCATGTTCCATGTTATATATCAGGGTTCTCATTCTGTCATTTCCCGCGTTGTGTCTTCCGAATTGCTGGCGTACGCATTTACTGCAAAAAAGTTGTGTAAGAGTTGTTCTATTGAATTCTTCAAGGCGGGTGCTTGCCCTTGGTGGAACTCTACCTGGGGAAAACCAAACTTTAATTCATACTTTATTCCTCGTACAGTTAAGAACAAGAGTTTTTTATTAAAACATTTATNAGATCTGTCATGTCAAAGTGACGGAACTCAGAGAAACTTCCGTTAATCCTTCTGTTCCGAAAAGGTTGTCATGTCAAAGTGACGAGACTTGAGCATATTGGTCGTTTGTAGTCTTCAAATATCTCCTTGTTTTCGTCAGAAAATTGCCGGAAACACCGCATGTCGCACTTCGCGAACACCTGTCATCTGGCGTCTGCCCCCAAAATTACCTTGAACTCTGCCCACATGGTTAATTTCCTGGTTGCACGCAAACAACCGCACGCATGTCTCTGTTCTTCATAGCACTCTGCCTCAGGCAATTTGGATTTTCTCTGACTTCCTTTCACAAGAAGTACTGATAGTTGCCTTTCACGAGAACTCCTGGGTATTTTATTGATTTTTTAAATTGATTTTATAAATTATGATTTCTCAGAATCCACCAGTTTCCATAGGAAATCGCACTTGTTTGCGGAATACATGTGAATATAATTATGGGTAGAAATAAACGGAATTGTAGAGCATTCGACTGAGAACTTCTGCACGGTTCTCAGTGACAAGTCTTCCAAAGTGGAAAGTGCCTATGTACCTCCTTTTCTGGAATAGCACACTCTATCCATGACTTCACTCTTTTTCTGGAAAATACGCCCGCCGAAACCACATAATTCTCACTATTTAGCCGTTATGCACTCATGTGTCTCGTAGTGTCATGGGAAACCCAACCGAAATATCCCAAGAACTTATCAAATCCCGCTGCACTGACAATGGTGGTGTGAAATTCAGTAGAAAATGGTGGTACTACTCAGCGATTCATAGAATTGCCGGCGCCAATTTAGGTTTCGGTCGACTCGCTCTCGGAGAAACTTCGCTCGAATGTTCAATTCATGTTGAAACCGCCTGTCAAAACTGATTTTATCTGACATGGCTAAGCTTTATTTACTGATTTTTGGACATTCCGCCAAAACTGCCTTCTTGCAGTGCTGGAATTTGTATTCCTGAACTCTTTTTTTTAAATCTATAGACAAGATTTCCAATCTAAAAAACTAATTTTTTCGAATCTAAACAGGACTGCTTGTATTGACTTTGAATATTGCACCGACTACCTTAGAGATTGCTATGGAGCTATCTAGAATATTTGCCCGAATTGGATTAAATGAGGAAAATGTGTTCTGGGGAAAGCTATCCTCGGCCGCATACATCACTGGATTACTCAAGGCGAGCGCATCAACGCCTGGGTAAACCTGAGCACGTTAACACGCCTACCCTGGGTAATCCCGATGACGCATGCCGGCTCTGATCAGGGCACAAGATATGATTCATCGGCGTCTGCTATGAGCCGGTCTTTTAGCGCGTGGGATAAATTTTTCTGATGGAACGCGCAGTCTACACTACCACACTTTTTCGAGGTAATTCGAGACATTTTCTTTTTTCAACATGGCCTGTGGTTTCATGTGAGGTCCTAGTAAAGCCTCTGATGTGGCACCTTGGCACGCTAACCAATCTATTACAATCTATTGCAATGAAGTTTGGCAGCTGTACCTGGAAGCCAGCGAGAACGTCCTGTGATCTCAGGTGAAAAAGTTCAAGTAGAAACCGAGTAATTTCCAGTAGAAATCGAGATAATAGACTATTCGAGTAGAAATCGAGACTTTTCTAGAGAATTCTACTCGAAAAGTCTAGAAACCAGAAAACGTCTAGAATTTAGTCGATCTCTACTCGAAATTACTAGAGTCTGGAAATTTCGAGTAGAACTCTACAGAAATCCTCTAGAATTCTACTCGAAATTTTTAGACGGTCTTATTTTTTAGAAAAGTAATCTGGATTAGATCTTAAATTCAAAGGAATAACACTCAGAGGGGAAAAATTGAAAAGTGAAAAAATTTTTTTGGATGAAAACACTACAAATAGGGCTTTCGGCAGCACGAAAACTGGTCCCCGATCAATTTCTGGCGTGATAATAACGGAACATGTGAGCAATTTTTGTGAATATGTTGATGCTATCCCTACTACTACTTTAGTATCAATTTCCAGCAGTCGTGCGCGTCGTTGAGTCCAAAACGAGAACTGGTCCCCAGAACATTTAAAATCGGATCTTCGTGAATATTACATGCAATTCACAAGCAAAGCGTGCCGCACTCAAA
>JARK01000271.1:0-35117 GCA_000688135.1 Ancylostoma ceylanicum | reverse complement strand
TCGTGGACAATGGTGTATTTTATACTAAAGTCAACTCCATCATGGTGTTCCTTCCTATCCTTTCCGAAGGATGTCACCAATCTCTTCCGCTTCTAACTATGTACATAGCTGCAGTGAACGCCGAACGGTCAGACAAGGGCCCGGGGTGCGGTGTGGTTTTCCTCCATGTCTCTACCCAGCGGGCCTGCTGCCTCAGTGCAGCAGACAACCAGAGTGCCCGCGCCGCGCCGCGGTTCCGACCCTTGTCTACGACCGTTTGGAGGTCACTGTAGATATTCATTAAGGCTTACTTTTCGTTGGAAAAAATTTTTTATACTTAGGCCAACATTATTCAGGCGAGAGCAATTATGATGTAGGTATAAGTATAGGTTTCTCATGCTCGACGATATGGAATGAAAAACGAAGAAAAGAAAAAACTCGTAAATGTAAAACCNCAGCGGGCCTGCTGCCTCAGTGCAGCAGACAACCAGAGTGCCCGCGCCGCGCCGCGGTTCCGACCCTTGTCTACGACCGTTTGGGGGTCACTGTAGATATTCACTTAGGCTTACTTGTCGTTTGAAAATTTTTTTTATACTTAGATCCTTTTATACTTTTTTACACTATTTAGGTGAGAACAATTATGGTGTAGGTATAAGTATAGGTTTCTCCTGCTTGACGTTATAGAATATCAAAAAAGGAGAAAAGGAGATATCAGGACAAATAGCGACAGACATGAAAGTAAAAAAGAGGAGCAACCGTCTAATCGTAAGGCTGAGGCCGTCGGTTCCAAAGGACTATATGATTTCATACTTCAAAAGAATATCTCCATATGTAGCACGACTACGTACATACGTACGTAAATGCCCACGTCGATGTAGATGACGAAAATGCAGCAGTTCTTTTCCATTCGTATCTTTTTTCATGTTTATAGTACGAACGTCGAGAAGACGAGCTGAACACATTCGTAATACAAATTGAATTACACCAGTTATTCAGCAGGCTACTTAATTCAAATCACTCGGAAGGCTGAGGGCACTATCTCCGCTTACATCAAGCAAGAACGCCGCTTTGTGCTCCTTGCACTATAACACTTTTTGGAGATGTCACTAACTTCTTGCTGCAATTTTTTGGCCTCACTGTGGCTCTGCAAGGCACGATGAGTCTTTATTTAGGCCCAAAATGTCTTTCTTGTGAATAAATTCGATCAATGTGCAGCTAGAATTTTCTTATGTTAGTTCAAGCACTCGGAACCATTGAAGTTGATTCAACCAAGAACCACTCACTGGAATCCGGGGATGGAGAGCCTAATGCGCTAGGATTCATGAACACACAACCAAGCGAAATCAGACTACCTAACCAACTTTCAAATTCTGCACCTCCTGCCGTCACGTAATCTGTGTATACGGTGACCAACCAGTGTTGGTTTACTTGGTTATTGCTTCGTGAATTCCAACCCTGGGGGCGTACTCATAGACTTTCCCAGGTGGCTTTTCAACTTTCCTCCGACACGAGTGGGACGAGTTTCTCCAACAGAATTTGATACCTTTGGCTAACTTTACCTTTGTTTGTAATCGCTGACAGAGTAGAGTTGCAGTAGGAAATATACACATTTACACCTGGGAAACTCGTCCACTTCGCAATGGCAACTTTCGCGGGAATGTACACAAATATGGGTAATGGGCACTAGGTATCGCATAGAAACCCATAGTAGCGCGAAACCAGGAAAGTAGACCACTTTTCGCATTCTACTCGCTCTATTACGTGTGGATAGACGTGCTTTTCTCAATAGTAACTCATGCTACTCATTGTTACTTCGTCTGTTTGTGTTTGAAAAACCCTGAGATTGTAGGGTGAACGTCGATGGCGGTGTGCTTTCCGCGGACATGGGAGGCATGCGCCGCGTCGCATGATCGGTTGGTGGGTTATCAGGGGTTTCTGGATAGTTTTTCGTCAAATTTGATGTTAACTATCAATAAAACTAACCGACTATAGAGAAACTGTGTAGTTTGCTGTTGTGGCGGAGATTCTAGCGCGAGCGGAACGCACCACTATCGACGCTAACTGTGCGTGCGTTGCCCTAACTGACACCTTACTTCTTCACTCATTTTCTTCTCGTTGTCAGGATTTTTCTCTTTTAATTTCGTAACGTAGGATACAAGTGCACAAAATGGAAAAATAAGCTCTGTAACCATTCCCAGAGAGCCAAACCAGGTGGAGAGTGGATTTATGGGGCGTATTATTTGTAATATTCTTGATGTGTTTATTTTCTAAACATAATCGCTGCAGAGACTGCAGCTCACTAGACCTGAAAACATAATCGCCGCCGTGACATCATCTACTTCCGCGTTTTTCCTGTANTATCAAGAAATCAAGAAAACCCCATAATTTGATGTCCCGGAGAGGATTCTCGCTCAAGCGGCGCGGTCGCGCCGCGTTCTTTTCAAGGCTTTTCAAGGGGTCACCAAGTCTTCATTCACGCCCACTGTAACCATTTGCGCCTGGAAAACTCGTCCAATTAAGAAAAGCAATTTTCGCGGGAATGTTCGCGAATACGGGCGCTCGTCATCGTAGAGAAAGCCATGAAAGCGCGAAATCGAGGAAGCAGACCAAGTTTTCTACCCACTCTATTATGTATGCCTATAGGTGTTTTTCTGAATGGTAGCTTATGCCATGCAACTCGTTGTTATTTTGTCTGCTCGCGTTTGAATAGCCCTGAGAATGTATAGTGAACGTCAATTATGGTCTGCTTTTCGCAGACATGGGAGCCACGCACGCGCCGCCTGCGCTGGAATTACCGCCACAGTGTGAAATCAGAAGACTGTTGATAGTTTTTCGTGACATTTGATGTTAACTATCAAGAGAACTGAGTAGCTATAGAGAAAATTCTATTTTTCGCTGTTTATGGATCATTCCAGCGAGAGCGGTGCGGTCGCGTCGCGTGCATCCCGAGTCCGCAAAAAACGCGCCACTATTGGCGCTCACTGTACGTGCATTGCCCTAACTAACATAGTACTTCTTCACTCATTAGTCATCTCGTTGTCAGAATTTTTGTAATTTAGTTTCGTAATGTAGGAGCACTAGTGCAGAAAATGGAGAGAATAAGCTCTGTAGGCATTCCTAGAGAGGCGAAACAGGTGGCGATTGGGTTTGTGTGTATATTAATCGTAATATTCTTGATGTGTCTATTTTGTAGCACATTTACTATGTTTACGTCTCATGTAAACATCATTGCTGCAGAGATTGCAGCTTATTAAACCCGAATACATAATCCTCGCCGTGATATCATCTACTTCCGCGTTTTTCCTGTGGATCTAATGCTTCTTTGTACAACGCAGGTCATCTCTTACATAGATCGTTGCCAATGTCTGAATTGCGTTTTCTTGGTGCGATTCTATTCACTCACAAATTTATGGAGCCTTCTGGTTCTACATTAGACATTCGAAATTCGACTCGGTTGACTCTATTCGATTTTCGAACAGTCATTCATTAAATTGATCGAATTTCGAGTCATTGCTAAAATTGAATATTAGGATAACTCGGGAAGGTGTATGTTTTACCCAATGATATGCCTCAGAAAATTCTCTAAGCTAAAAAATGTCAAATACATTGAATTTTTCAACGAAGGCAAAGAGAACTCTACAAGAACATTTATATGGCCTCCCCAAGCTCGAGAGAAATTCTCTCTACATACTTCCAAAATGGTAGGCACGATTTCTTCAATCCATGCAGTACGCTCGCAAAAGTGCAAGTAGAAATTATTTCCGGATATATTCCACGTATTCAAGGCGCTATTACTAGTTTGTACTATCCAGAAGCCCGCAGATGAAGATATTCCTCCGGAGCACAAGTAAATATTATTCTTTCTGTCGTCTTTTCCTTGAAGAAACATGAAGTTCACATGGATCACTGGTCTAGTGGGTAAAAGAACACTGTTCGCTGCTAACTAAGCAGGGAAAATAATGCAAAATTAGATTTTCTTATTTTTTCCCGTCCTGCCGTGGCTTTATTAGTAAAATTGCATCAACCTCCAGCAGTCCCTTTTTACTGCTAGTGCTTGCCCTAACCCCATACTTTTTTGTGCTTTTTTCCCATAAATATGATTATTGTTGCAGCGCCAGTCAATTCAGTGCAACGCTAGTGCGTTGACTATGGAACAGTTGATATTCGAGCATTCGCTACGTAATGAATGCCCATGTAGCTGTAGCTACTGGGCATCACTCGAATTTTTGCCGCTCTTCTCAAAATGTTATTCGTTTGTGCAGCCTTTCTATTATTTNATTCCTTCAGAGCACAAGTAAATATTATTCTTTCTGTCGTCTTTTCCTTGAAGAAACATGAAGTTCACATGGATCACTGGTCTATGTAGTGGTTCTTACACTGTTATCGAATGAAATGGGCTGGGATGCATCTTTGAGATCACCAAGGGTAAACGTGTTGACGCCCGCGTTAATGATGGTTAATTTTGGGTGTGTTAACAATTTTACCCTGGGTAATCACAAGGATGCATGCGGCTTCAGGCAAATTAACCCTCTTCGCGAATAAGAGTAGGAAAAATAATGCAAAATCGAATTTCATCAATTTTCCCGTCCTGCTGCTTTGTTAGTGAAATTGTATCAACCTCTAGCAATCCCTTTCTACTGCTAGTGCTTGCCCTAACCCCATACTTTTTTGTGCTTTTTTCCCATAAATATGATTATTGTTGCAGCGCCAGTCAATTCAGTGCAACGCTAGTGCGTTGACTATGGAACAGTTGATATTCGAGCATTCGCTACGTAATGAATGCCCATGTAGCTGTAGCTACTGGGCATCACTCGAATTTTTGCCGCTCTTCTCAAAATGTTATTCGTTTGTGCAGCCTTTCTATTATTTTGCAGGAAATTCCTTTTTCTACTTCCTGCACACCTCCTCTATGCCTCTTCCTTCATACATTATTCATCTTGACACCTCAATTATTATGATTTTCTATGCAGCACCAAGAGATGGTTACTTCCCCTGCAAACTTAATTATCTTGCTGAAAAAAGTTCCTGAGATTCACTTAGACACTTCATGGAGCGACAACATGCGCGGTGGTATTTATTAGGTTGTTACATAAGTTTCCGCTGTTTTTGGTTGGGATTTTTAAACACTTGTAATAATTGATGACCGATTGAATTTCGCACATNTAGTAACACAAAGCCAACACCAGTCACGTGCTCAGCACTCCAGCGATTGGCTCCGCTCCATAGCTCTTGAAACTTGCTTCAAAACCACGAAAAACCTCACAAATCGGGTTCCGCATGACACTCGCTTGACTTCTGCCGTATCGCTGTGCACGTGCGTGTGTTTGTTTGTTTTTCGTGCTGTGAAAGATGTTGGCAGATATGCGTGCGAGGTAATGAAATGATCAACAACACAACACTTCACTTGACGTGTGTCATTCGATGGGCTGTGCCGCCTTGTTTAGTCGCGTATCATATCGCCTCGTACATACAGCTGAAAATTGCCTCAGGAAGTGGCGATGATGTTTTGCCAGATGTGTCTGGCAGTTTGTTTGTCGCTTCCTTGTTGTGTTCTCTGCATTTTAGCTTATAAATTGCATAGCCAATCCTTTTTAAGGAGGAGTTTGCTCTTTACTCAGTATTACATAGATCGTGAGACTGTGCACGTGGTCCCGTAACCGGATGCATCGTTGAGATTACCCAGGGTAAGCTTGATGACGCCACTGTTGATGATGGGTAAATCTGTGAGGTGTTGACACGTTTACCCGAGGTAACCTCAATGATGCATGCGGCCTCTGCTTAACCAGCAGTGGCAAGTCCTTGTACAGGTGATTTACCATGGCAATTTTGCTCAACGTTTTTCCGGGTGAAAATAGGAAACTGCGACATATTTCTGGGTAATTTTCGCCGGATTTCGCACCTGGTCATGAATAATCGCAATTTGTTTTCGCTGAAGTTGCAAGTACTCCGAACGGAAATTTCATATCCACATAGGAAGCCATGCTTTCCTTGGATGGAATCCTCTTTTTCATGTTGAGCCAGAGTCTCTCATTTATTCGGCCGTCATTGATATCCGTATCATACCTATTCATTTGCTTAGTGAACATATGAAATAGGTTATTCCCTTCTCTTCACATTAAAAATTCAGGTAGAACCCAGTAATAAATTGAATACGCATTTTTGAATCCTAGTGTTCGATTTCAGGAAGTTCCTTTCTCTCCCCTAGATATTCGAATGCTCAAATAGCTAGCAATGACGTGTTGCAGACTATCAAGTTATTCGGTTTTTGCTCATTCCTAAGTATAAAAAGTCCAAATTTACTTGGAAGTGAAGCGGAATTTCAACCATCTAAGCTCATTTTCAATTTCTGCAAATTCTAACCACTGAGTTTTGAGCTCGCCAGCTGCAGCTTAATGGTTGTCTGCCTGCCCACAATTAACCAAGAGGTTATTTATGTGTTTTTTCCATGTTGCTTGCTGGGATCGGAGGGTGGTCTTTCAAACTGTGTTCTTACTCCGCTGCTTCTGAACCGCTTAGTTTTATAAGTTTTACTCCAAGGAGCTACATACTTACCTTATCACCTGCTTCGTCTTCCCAATTTGCAACTGGATTGAAGTTTCTGGAACATCACTTTGTTATTCACCTAAGAGATTGAAGAAATTAACCCTAACATAAGGTATTTCTAGGCAATTTTCTTGCATTAGGAAGTATCATTACAACTTCCTAGACTGGGTTAATTGAGAGGGCAGGAATCGAGAACTCCGGGTTGAATTTTTTTCGATCCTTATGTATCCTATCTCTTCCTGGTTGTACATTTGGGTTAGCCCGGATGGGCCGGCCCAACATTTAATGCTGCTCCTCTCCACTATCCGTGCTGTTCCATCAGGTGTCGCATTATTCTGTTCCAGGCTAAACTGCCGNTTCGAGCATTCGCTACGTAATGAATGCCCATGTAGCTGTAGCTACTGGGCATCACTCGAATTTTTGCCGCTCTTCTCAAAATGTCCTTCGTTTGTGCAGCCTTTCTATTATTCTGCAGGAAATTCCTTTTTCTACTTCCTGCACACCTCCTCTATGCCTCTTCCTTCATACATTATTCATCTTGACACCTCAATTATTATGATTTTCTATGCAGCACCAAGAGATGGTTACTTCCCCTGCAAACTTAATTATCTTGCTGTAAAAAGTTCCTGAGATTCACTTAGACACTTCATGGAGCGACAACATGCGCGGTGGTATTTATTAGGTTGTTACATAAGTTTCCGCTGTTTTTGGTTGGGATTTTTAAACACTTGTAATAATTGATGACCGATTGAATTTCGCACATGTCCATACATCATTTTGAAGCGCATGATCTCGCAAACATTCCTGAATGTGAAGCTTGTTTTTCCGACTTGTTTTGAAAATGTAATTAATTTTGGAATGAACCCTTCTGAAAGACAAATTTGGTAACAACACTTTCACGAGTTATAATTTTATCATAATGCTGCATTAGGCTAACCAAATTTCGGTGGAATAATCTTGAGGCCATTCTTATTCTCTCTGGTACCCTCCCTCCCCATGTTATTCTCGTGCGATGTCAAGCACAGGCATCAAACTTGGCAACCCGAAATTTCGGTTATGCCATTTTTCTCTCTAGGGTTAGGGCGGATTGAAGTAGGATTTCTCCTGCTGTGACTGCAAACACCAAACATTTGCGGACACCAATTGGAAGAATTTTACGGCAAGTTCTAAGCGTCCTGTGAAAATCACACCATTTTCCCACACTGTGAAGGGCGCATTCGTTCTGATTGGTGAACTCTTTGCAAAGGTAAAGAGCTGACAGAGGAATTCTTAGGTATGCTTTATGTAGCACAAATCTTATTCTATTCGAGCGCCAGTTACTAGATCGCAGGAATGCCTACTTTGCGAGAACGGATTTTCCAAAGTCAGTCACCTCCAACACCACCCGACTCTCTTCTTTGCCTCGTAGTTCACCGAATTGTAAAGTGGCAGAGTCGAGCTCCTGCTGTAAAAACGGCAGAGGTCCAGCGACCATTTTGGTGCATACTTCGCCTTACACCTATTGTTATTTGATTTTTAGTGAAACTTTTTTCTCGAAATTTTCAAAACAGCGGAAACTTATGTAACAACCTAATATTTATTTATTTATTTATTTAATTATTTATTTATTTATTTGTTGAATACACCACAAGGGTGTGCCGCCAGGGTGATAAGGAATGCTTTAGGGTTAGTAACAAATCAACTGGGAGAAGAAAAAAAAGAAAACGTTAGTAACACAAAGCCAACACCAGTCACGTGCTCAGCACTCCAGCGATTGGCTCCGCTCCATAGCTCTTGAAACTTGCTTCAAAACCACGAAAAACCTCACAAATCGGGTTCCGCATGACACTCGCTTGACTTCTGCCGTATCGCTGTGCACGTGCGTGTGTTTGTTTGTTTTTCGTGCTGTGAAAGATGTTGGCAGATATGCGTGCGAGGTAATGAAATGATCAACAACACAACACTTCACTTGACGTGTGTCATTCGATGGGCTGTGCCGCCTTGTTTAGTCGCGTATCATATCGCCTCGTACATACAGCTGAAAATTGCCTCAGGAAGTGGCGATGATGTTTTGCCAGATGTGTCTGGCAGTTTGTTTGTCGCTTCCTTGTTGTGTTCTCTGCATTTTAGCTTATAAATTGCATAGCCAATCCTTTTTAAGGAGGAGTTTGCTCTTTACTCAGTATTACATAGATCGTGAGACTGTGCACGTGGTCCCGTAACCGGATGCATCGTTGAGATTACCCAGGGTAAGCTTGATGACGCCACTGTTGATGATGGGTAAATCTGTGAGGTGTTGACACGTTTACCCGAGGTAACCTCAATGATGCATGCGGCCTCTGCTTAACCAGCAGTGGCAAGTCCTTGTACAGGTGATTTACCATGGCAATTTTGCTCAACGTTTTTCCGGGTGAAAATAGAGAAACTGCGACATATTTCTGGGTAATTTTCGCCGGATTTCGCACCTGGTCATGAATAATCGCAATTTGTTTTCGCTGAAGTTGCAAGTACTCCGAACGGAAATTTCATATCCACATAGGAAGCCATGCTTTCCTTGGATGGAATCCTCTTTTTCATGTTGAGCCAGAGTCTCTCATTTATTCGGCCGTCATTGATATCCGTATCATACATACGTATTTCTTCATTTGCTTAGCGAACATATAAAATAGGTTATTCCCTTGTCTTCATATTAAAAATTTAGGTAGAACCCAGTAATAAATCGAATACGCATATTTGGATCCTAGTATTCGATTTTGAGAAGTTCCTTTCTCCTCCCCAAATACGTATTCGAATATTCGAATAGCTAGCAATAACTTGTTGCAGACTATCAAGTTATTCGGTTTTTGCTCATTTCTTAGTATAAAAAGTCCAAATTTATATGGGTGTGGAACGGGAATTCAACCATCTAAGCTCATTTTCAATTTCCGCAAATTCTAACCACTGAGTTCTGAGCTCGCCAGCTGCAGCTTAATGGTTGTCTGGCTGCCCGCAATTAACCAAGAGGTTATTTATGTGTTTTTTCCATGTTGCTTGCTGGGATCGAGGGGTGGTCTTTCACACTGAGTTCTTACATCGTTGCTTCTGTATCGCTAAGTTTTTAAAGTTGTACTCTAAGGAGCTACTTATCGGTCGCTTTCTCTTCTCAAACTGCAATCAGAACAAATTTCCTGAAAAGCTTCCTGACGTGGATCACCACTTAGTGCCAGAGAAAATTACAAAGAAATTTTCCTGAAAGATTAAAAAATTTTTCTTGAGATTTTCGGGAACGATTTTCTTGCTTTAAAATTATGCTCATCATTTCCTGAATGGGTCAGTCCGAGGATTTCAGAGCTCCAGGCTGGAAAAAGGACAATTTCTGACCCTTATATATCCTAGCTCTCCTCGTGGTATGTTCAGACCATCCCAGATTGCCCGGCCCAACATTCAACACTGCTCCTCTCCACTTCCGTGCTGTTCCATCAGGTGTCGCATTTATCTATTGCAGTCCAAGCTGCCATGCAGCGCTGCCTGTCCACTGGGAAAAGTGCTCATTATTCGCATCGATAGTGAATGGATTGCAGGCTAAAACGGGCGTTTCATCCATCAAGTGAAATGGCGAGAGGAGCAATTATCAGATGGTCTTCGCAATTTTCTTGCAACATTTCGTATTGGTTGCTGGTCTCTGGTAATTGCATGGTTGCTCTAGGAAATTGAAAAAAAATGGGGCGAAATTATGTCAATTGAATTTCTTTTTAGATGAGTTCCATCCAGTACAGGGCTTTCGGATCTCATGACAGAAAAAAATGCTGGCTTAATCTTTGTGCAGTTGCTGTGAGAGAAGTCTTTGGGTTGCTTTATTTTTGCAGTTTTTTCTTCCTTGTCTCGTTGATTCCATTCAGTTGAAAAGGGAAACTGCTGCTTCTCATTGCTAGAAAAATGTTAAGAGTGGCACCCACAGGTCTTCCAAGACTTTTCAAGAGCAGCATAATCTTACCTATTCAAATTTCGTCGTTGTTATCTTCACTCCGCTAATTCACAGGGATATTTGTTGTTGTTAAGTCACAGTTAAACATTAGAAATTACTCATGGATTTTTACGGATGGGTCTGAGTTTCAACTGAATTATTGTGGGGTTTCAGAGAGTCGTAATTGAACTTGGTCCTTAGAGAAGTATTGAAAACTACATATCTGCAGGGGTTAGGTTCTGGACTAGGATTCATGAACGCAAAACCAAGCGAAACCAGGTTAGCAAACCAACTTTTGAGTCTTGTGTCTCTCGACGTCACGTAGTCTATGGGATAACCAATCACGCTAGCCATCGTTGGTTTACATGGTTAGCGTTTCATGAATCCTTGCCCTGGTGGACCGAAGACTGCCAATTTTGACTTTTGGGGTCTCACAAGGGGTCAATATTTGTTTAAAATTGAAAAATACTCTTAACAATTTGTTAGTAGTGAACAGACCGAATAAAAATCGAATGAATTTGATTATTTTGACTGTCAGTTCAAATATCTATTAGAAAAATCGAATATTCTAGAAAACACAGAGTTTCAACGCTCCTATTCCATTTCAAACAAGGGTGTAGGGCTCTCTCTCTTGAACATTTCAATTTTCAATCAATTGAGAATCGAATATTCGAATATCGGTTGCATCTGATACATTATTCTAACAACACACTATACTTCAGCCAAGGATTCACCGTTTTCTCCTGCGTCTTATTATCTTTCGTTTTTTTTTTCGTCAACGTCACCTATCCGAGCATCCACAAGTAGCAACCATTCTTCTTAATGAGATTCTGACGCCACCTACGTACCTTTATGATTTTCCGCGAATATCCTTCTTCATTCTTTCCCACAAAGCTGTCCCAAGAATGCACTCAGTCAACGGCAACAACACTGCACCTGCGTCATGGATTGGTGCAAAAACGTCGCATGTTCGTTGACTTCGTATGACTTATCATGTGTCTTATTGACGACATATCTTGGAAATATTGCCTTTCCCAGTCTTCTTCCTGATTCTTCTCAAACGAATTCTATCGCGAACTCGTTTACCTTCTTTCGAAGAAGCCGTAGACGTTAAAGAGCTCAAGCGCACGCATTCTTCAAACGCTGAGGAAGCCTAGGATTGCCTTGACTCAAGACGAGGCTTTTGTTGGATTGCTCCCTTGTAGTCGGACAGGAGATTTTTATGATCTTCATTGGCCTAACGATTCGGCTAGTTCGCCCTCTTCAGAGTCTGGAAAAGTGAATTTAATTACAACCTTTCCGGCCGAACGCCTACGCAAACCTATGAAAAAACATTCTAGACCTAATTTTCGACCATATGGCCACGAGCAAACGAGGAAACCACACCTTGTCGGTGATTGTGGTTACTATGCGGATATAATAACTGGTATAACCATACAAATATTGGGCAAAAAGTGACTTCTAGGGATATCTTCACTATGTGTGTTAAGAGAGGCTGGATATTGGGGTGGGTTCGTCGTTTTATCACCGCGACACCTGGGCCTGCTTTTAGTATTGCTTGGAAGTTTGCATCGCTACATATATTCTCCTTATCACTTCGCCACATCTAACTGTGAAGATTATTACTATCCTTTATCGTAATGCCAATCCTCAACAGTAGTTGTTTCGGTGTTTACTATCTTGGGTTATTCTTCAAATCGTTTTAAGCCTGACCCTGACGTGCTTCTCCGTAGTGCTCAGAGATGAACAAGTCCAGAAGGAACTACCAACTACTTTAGCCCCATCTATGGGCGATGCGTTGGCTTCCACGGACTCTGCATATGTCATCACTTTTTCCTGGAGGCCTCCTACGCGGTCATCCTTTTCCCTTGAAAGCACGTGTGCCCACTGTTGTCCATTGTCGAGTCAATGCATCGCTTCATGTCTAGTGAGGCGTATCCAATAGTGCTTCAAAGGGCACTTTTTCGACCATCAAAAACTTTTGCCAAATTTTGCCCCAGGGGTATTGGGGCATCCATTTTGGTGCTGACACACTTAGTTATACTTTGTCTTCTGCAGGAAATTTCACAAAATTAACCGAATGTTCTAAGTTTCAGCTCTAAACATGAGAATAAAGGGCTTACAGCGTTACACCTAGGCAGGCGATGCGGCTGAGTTCTGTGATTGGTCAATCTATACAACTAGCCAATCACAGAGCCCGTTGGCGCCGCCCTTTCCTGGTATAACGCTCTACACCCGAAGGCAGTGAGATTTCCCCGCGTAGTCGTGCCTCTTTATGGACTCGTACGGAGCACATTAGATAATAAAACTTAGGTTCCCATTCTGATTTTTCAACATGGTCAATTTTTACCACCGAAATTTCTTATCTAGGAAAATTGTTTACTTAAGCTACCTCAAACAAGCTAGTTGACTGAACTTAGAAGAGGTTTTTCCAGATTCACGTAGATGTATGTACATTACGATTAAGTGCAGTTTTTCTGGGCAGAATTTGTCCAGAAGGACAAATTTGGTCGTGTAAGATATGACAGAATCCAAGATTCACCTTGTTGCTTGCGCTGCAGGTACTTGTCCATGTTCAATGAGCTCTTAAAGGTGATAGGAACGTAATTCGAGCCTGTCCTAATTTTCAGAGAATGACGCACAACGCTCCGTTCCTTAACAGGCTATTATATGGCCAACTTGGCAATGAGTTCAAGGATAGTTGGATAGCATTACGCCAGAACTGGCAATGTCCTGGACCATTTTATGGGAGAACCGCAGCAGAAAACCTGAAAAACCACCCGGTGACCTGCGGTTTATCCAAATAGCTGCCGCGGTACTTCCGAATGTTTTCTCTCTGCACCTCTCACTTCTTAACCATTTGAGATCCCCTTCTCCTCCACGTCTGTTCTTAAGATTTTGAACTCTTGGGCATGCCAGCTCTGAACGTGAGCTGACCTATGTGCAAGCGTGGACAACCTCCGAGAGAATTTCGTCTCGATAACGCTTGAGTGTCTGCTAACAATCATTTCTCGTTCACTGCTCAATTTTTTTCTGCATGCAAGCAAAGCAAAGTGCAGTTCCAAACTCTGGAAAAACATTTGGTTGGTCGCTGCAACTATTTTCGAATTGCATGCATACGAGTCTATTATTCTCGTGAAGGTCTCTCTCCATTCGGTATTCTGAATTTTTGCTCCTTGAAAGGTTAAGAGCAGAAATTCAGAACACCGAACAGCTAAGGATCAAAATCAAGAGAAACGCTATGTAGGTAAGATTTCGTCTTTGTTACGTTTTTCTCCTGGCGTCTGCTTTATTTCTTTGATTACTTTATTTATTTGTTTACTAAGTTGGCGAAAGAGTAATGTTTCTAACATTGTATAGGGCAGACCCCTGTATCAATTGATTTTTCAAACAGAAGGGGGTTCGAAAATTTTTGGACATTACTTTCTTGCCAACCTAATATTTATTTTTTTTTANTTTTTCGGTCGCGTGGGACCGTGCGGCTCACCGGTGAGCCACGCTCTTCTAATCAACTTCTGGACCGCATTCTCACATTATTCCTCTGCATTTTTACTCCAAGTTGATGGAATACTTCTAAACAGTGTTCTCTAAGTTGTGCCTCGAGGCACACCAACTTTTTGTTCCAAAATAGAGAGTGTAAAGGATGGATTTTTCGAAAAGGAGGGTAAATGAGTTACATTTGGTGGGCAATGAAGCTATAAAATCCAAACGCATGTCCAATTTTGTTGCACAAAAACACTGAACTATACCTTACGCTCATTTCTTCGTTGAAGTGAAGGTCTGGAGGAGTATATTCTCTGGGTATCTTTCCTAATAAGACAAGAAACGTCTTAATCCAACTTCTTGCAGACTTAGAGTAGGGAAGATAGGGTTGAATGCTCTCGTTTTTTGTCCAGTGGGACTAGAAATCTTCGAAAACTAGATTCCTGATTGGCTTTCTGAAACTATCTGTTTTTGTTTTAGTATTGTTATAGTAATTGAGCGAAACCACGTGGCTGCGGCGCTGTCGAAAGGGGCGTTGGTCCCACGCGCCAGACACGCGAAAACGGGCGCGGTCGTCAATGGGTTAAGAGTGGCACCCACAGGTCTTCAAAGACTTTTCAAGAGCAGCATAATCTTACCTATTCAAATTTCGTCATTGTTATCTTCACTCTGCTAATTCACAGGGATATTTGTCGTTAATTACCAGCAGAACTTCAAAAATTACTTATGGGTTTTCATGGATGGGTATGAATTCCAACTGAATTATTGCGGGGTTTCAAAGATCCGTGGTTGGACTTGGTTCTTAGAGAAGTATGGAAAACCAGCTGCAGGGGCTAGGTTCTGGGCTAGGGTTCATGAACGCAAAGCCAAGCGAAACCAGGTTAGCAAGCCAACCTTTGCGTCCTGTGTCTCTCAACATCATGTAATCTATGGGATAACCAATCACGCTAGCCATCATTGGTTTACATGGTTAGCGTTTCATGAATCCTAGCCCTGGTGGGCCGAAGACTGCCAATTTTGACTTTTACGGTTTGCTGTGGTAATATGACTAGAGGAAACGTCATCTCGATCCACTGGAATTCATTTTTCATGCTGGGCTGGCCTATTTGTATGGATACTATGTTCGCTTTTTTTGTTCTGGGACTTCGTCATTGTGGAAATATGGGGAAATGCTGGGCTTACAAGGTTTTCCAACATGAAACTTTGGTGTGGCCTGACGTTTAGGTTTCTATCGCATTTTTCGTAGAAAGAGCTTCAGTAAAATGCCACTTGAGAAAACCTTGTGAGCGCAGCAGCTACTCACAAGGGGTGAATATTTGTTTAAAATTGAAAAATACTCCTGACAATTTGTTAGTAGTGAACAGACCGAATAAAAATCGAGCGAATTTGATTATTTTGACTGTCAGTTCGAATATCTATTAGAAAAATCGAATATTCTAGAAAACACAAAGTTTCAAAGCTCCTATTCCATTTTGAACAGAGGTGTAGGGCTCCTTCTCCTGAACATTTAAATGTTCGATCTACTCAAAATTGAATATTCGAATATCGGTAGCATCTAATACATTATTCTAACAACACACTACATATATTTCAGCCAAGGACTCACTATTTTGTCCTGCGTCTTATTATCTTTCGTTTTTTTTCGTCAACGTCACCTATCCGAGCATCCACAAGTAGCAACCATTCTGTTTAATGAGATTCTGGCACCACCTACGTACCTTTATGATTTTCCGCGAATATCCATCTTCCTTCTTTCCCACAAAGCTGTCCCAAGGATGCACTCAGTCAACGGCAACAACACTGCACCTGCGTCATGGATTGGCACAAAAACGTCGCATGTTCGTTGACTTCGTATGACTTATCATGTGTCTCATTGACGACATATCTTGGAAATGTTGCCTTTCCCAGTCTTCTTCCTGATTCTTCCCAAACGAATTCTATCGCAAACTCGTTTAACTTTTTTTCCAAGAAGCCGTAGGCATTGAAGAGCTCAAATGCATCCATTCGTTACCCTAAGACGTACAAGAGAAAGCCGACGGTGTATAAAGTGCGAGATTCCACACACTCCCATAATGTAGACACCTACATCTTACTCTTCTTCTTCGTAAAATTAGTCCTTCTCAAAACCGGGACCGGTATCTGGGTTCTTCCGCGCAAAAAAAAAAACGCCATTTGGCCGATGAGGTACATGCATATGGCAGGGTGATTCTTGCTTAAACTCCACCTTCACTCATTGGAAATTTTTTCTAAACTAATTATCGTTGTCATGGCCCATGGGTAAAGACAGCTTCGCAACACAGACCGCACTACCGCACTAGGAATGCCTACCATTCTCAATAGCAGAGGTTAGCCAGGGATTGCGTAGGCTGAAGACAAGACTTTTTGTACGAGTACCACCTTTGGACTTCACCGAGTGAACACCTTCTGAGAGTGGGGAGAATGATGTAAAAGACCGATAAAGTGCAAGCCCCTGGGAAAATGCTTCTATTCCAAATCTACATGTTCACATTTACCCTTATTCAATCACCATCCTTGTCAGAATAGGGAAGAAAATTAATAGGATGTGGACAGCTGAGAAGAATTTTCTTACGATCTCTCTTGGACCGACTTTTCGGCTCCTTCAGAGTCTGTCAAGGTGGATTCGATTACAACTTTTTTGGCAGAACGCCCACGCAAACCTATGAAAAAACATTCTAAACCTAATTTTCGGCCATAAGGCGCGGAGCGAACGAAGAAACCACGCCATATCGATGAATATGATAATTGTAAGGATATAATGTCAGTTGTACAGATACTGGACAGAACGTGACTTCTAGGAGATGTCTTTACCACGTGTGTTAGGTTACTTGTTGCATTATTCCGCTTCTGGATAATAGCATTTCAGTAGTTCTTTTTACTGAAAGATAGCTATCACTCCTTCTGCCCTTGCAAAATGCTAAGTTGAATCATTATTTCTCCTGAATTTGCTTTTGTTTTTACTTTTGTTTTGTGGTAGTTCTACGACTGCTTCTACTGTTTCATTCGATTCTCTTAGTATTTCATGCTGAACACAAGTCCTTCACTCTTAGGAACTTTTCCCGCAGGAGAAAACCCCTTTAAAAAGGTTTTTCTCCTATTTATTCATGGACACGGCTCACCGCTGCCTATACATATACTCAAGTCTGGGTGGAATCAAGTACGTATGTATTAGGTTGGCGAATAAGTTCATGCGATTTTTTCAATTTTTTTCGCATTGATATGGGCTTCGACTGGTCATAGACTATTTTGTAGCTCATTTTTTGCGCTTTCCCATTCTGGCATACTTGTTTCGGTGATTAATATTCTGGCTAAGTCATCTACATAGTCGATCTAAGCCTGACCCTGATGTGCTTCTCCGTAGTGCTCAGAGATGAACAAGTCCAGAAGGAACTACCAACTACTTTAGCCCCATTTATGGGCGGGGCGTTGGCTTCCACGGACTCTGCAGATGTCATCACTTTTTCCTGGACGCCTCCTACGCGGTCATCCTTTTCCCTTGAAAGCACGTGTGCCCACTGTCGTTCATTGTCGAGTCAATGCATCACTTCGTGTCTAGTGAGGCGTATCCAATAGTGCTTCAAAGGGCACTTTTTCGACCATCAAAAACTTTTGCCAAATTTTGCCCCAGGGGTATTGGGGCATCCATTTTCGTTCCGTGTACTGGCACACATTCTCACTCAGCTTATTTCATCCTTCAAGTAGATCCTACAAAATTACACAAATATTTTTAGTTTCAGCGCTAAACATAAGAACAGTGGGTCTACAGCGTTATAACTAGGCAGGGCGATTCTACTGAGTTATGCAAATGGTCCATCTACCCAACTAGCCAATCACGGAGCACGTCCGCGCCGCCCTTTCCTGGTATAACCCCCTATACCCGAATGCAGTGGAACTTCCTCACGTAGTCGTGCCTCTTTATGGACTCGTAGTGTGCACATTAGATAGTAGAACTTAGGTTCCCATTCTGGTTTTTCCAGCATGATCAATTTTTACCACTGAAATTTCCTCTACAGGAAAATTTTTTACTTAAGATACCTCAAACAAGCTAGCTAATTTGACTGAGTCAAGCTACCAAAAGTCAGCCAGATTCAGATGGGTATACGTTACGATTACGTGCGATTTTTTGGCAGAAATTGTCCCGAAGGACAAGTTCAGTCCAGTTAGATATAAGGGAATCCAACCTTAACCTTGTTGCTTCCGCTGCATGTACTTGTCCGAGCTTAGTGAGCTCTTGAAGGTGAGAGGAACGTAATCCGAGCCTCTCCTAATTTCTAGACAATGACGCACAATGTTCTATTCCTCAACAGGCTATTCTATGGCCAACTTGGCAATGAGTTCAAGGTAGTTGGATTGTATTACGCCGGAACCAGCAATGTCCCGGACAAAACGAGGAAAACCGACCCGTGACCCGTAGTCTATCCGAATAGCTGCTGTGATCTTTCCGAACTATTCTGTACACAGATCCATTCTGCTGGGATCCTTCCGAATGTTTTTTCTCTCTGCGTCTCTCGTTTCTTTCGCACTTGATCGAGATCTCCTTCTCCTCCACGTTTTTTCTTAAGATTCTATTCTAAACTCTTGAACATGCAAGCTTTGAACTTAACTGACCTATGTGCAACCGCGGACAACTTCTGGGAGAAATTAGTTCCGACAGCGGTCAAGTATCTGCTAACAATCATTTTTCGCTCACTGCTCATTTTTTTCTCAATGCAAGCAAAGCAAAGTGCAGTTCCAAACTCCTGAAAAAACCTTCGGTTGGTCGCTGCAATTATTTTCGAATTGCATACACTAGAATGTATTATTCTCGTAAAGGTCTCTCTCCATTCGGTATTCTCAATTTTTACTTTTCATAACGATAAGAGAATTGTAGCTAAGGATCAAAATCAAGAGAAACTTTAGGTGAGATTTCGTCAGTCACGTTTTTCCCTAGCGTCTACTTTATTTCTTTGGTTATTTATTTGTTTATTTTTGTTTATTAAGTTGGCGAAAATTAATGTCTCTAACACTGTATAAGGCACACCGCTGTGTCAACTGATTTTTCAATAAAAGGGGTTCGAAAATTTTCGGACATTACTTTCTTGCCAACTTAATATTTATTTATTTCTAATCTCCTTCCTCATAAGCAGCATTTTCATGAAAATAACTGGGAGTTACGAGAAACTGGCTGCACTTGAGCGTAGTAGTGTCTGAACCTAACGTCCATTCATAAGCCTTTATGGCTTCGTAACTCTCTGTCTGTCTGTCTGTCCGTCTGTCTGTCTGTCTGTCTGTCTGTCTGTCTGTCTGTCTGTCTGTCTGTTTGTCTATCTGTCCGTCTGTCTGTCTCTCTCTCTCTCTGTCTCTATCTCTCTGGTTACTTTTCATTCGTGCTCCACACCTGCAAGTGGTTAATAGAAATTATACAACTCTTACAAATTTATAATCCGTGAAGCTGTTACCTTTCAATTTTTTTGGCGGGCTACGAGTCCAATGTCCTCTCACCGTGTACAACAATTTTCTATGGAAAATATGTATTATATATGCGCTGCGTAGGAAATCAGTAGTTCAGTTGAAGAAAGAACCTTCGCAAAGCACGTGCCTTGTACTTTCATACTTCTTTGAAAAGTAAAACGCGCCGTACTTTGATTTTGGCCTGCTGCGCGCATAGCTACCACATGGTGTACTCTCACCTTCCTCCACTGGTTTTCTCGTCCAAAGGAGGAAAACCAGTAAAGAACTATTTTTCAATCTGTTTACACCTTCGTGACGTTTTTGGCAAAAACAAAATAAATAAGAATATAATAAAGTATTACCTACAAAGCAGTGCTTGGAAGTGATGTTTCAGGATAAGTTGGAATAGCTATAGAGTTCCAATCCTGTCGTGACGATATCTACTTATTTCACTTATTTTTATATTTTTTTACATATTTTTCAATGAAAGCCATCTCAGCGACATGCTGCCTGAACAGTGTAATACGTCGAGTCCGAAACTTATAGAAATCTCCCTCTACTTGCTGTCATCCTCCCCTGATTTGCTGCCGTTCATCCTCATTTGCTGCTAACTCAGACACTGATACCGGGTAGCCCGAGAAGAATTTTAGGCCTATTGGGTCATCCAAGAGACCATATTTTTGAGCGCGGCATTCTACCGGGCGATCCGAGCGGGTTTTTAGTCAGACGGGTCACACGAGGTACCTTCTTGTGGGGGTGCAAAAATAGCGGGCGACCCGAGTGGATTTACCGGGTGATCCGCGGATAGCTCTGGGAACCACCCAGTAAACACCTCTCAAATCACCCGGAGTTATTGCCATAGGAGAGGATGGAAGCTTTAGCAGCAATTGGGGCAAGGATGGCAGCCAGAAGCAGGAGATGGCTCTAGGCTCCAAGCTTGACGTATTACGCTATTTGGGCTGCATTTCTGCTGAAAGTTTTTAAAGCCCCTATGACCACGAACTGAGCCTGAATGCATCATTGATGTTGCCTAGGGTAAATGTTTCATTTCTGTGTCAATGTTGGGTAAATTTGAGAGATGTCAACATCTTTACTCTGGGTAACCTTAATCTACTCAAGCCGAAGTTGTAGATTTTACATCTTTAATTTAACCTAGATTAAATTTGCTAAATACTCTTCCTACTGCACAATGCATTGCAGAATTACCGTAGTAGCCCTTTCCTGTACTCTAAGAGGGCCAAAAGGGCTATTTTCTTCCTGAGATACGCTTCCTTGTTCGAGTGCACGTGAGCTGCGCTGTGTGCGAATTTTGGAGCTTACTAGTGCAATCCTCATCCCGTGGCCCACGCACAAGGGCTGCATATAGCCTTAGAATACATTCCACAACGCTCGTGGCCATGACCCGCAAGGAGAAATAGAAACCCTGTTGTTTTTGTTTGAGCACTTTTCTCAAGAGCCCATAAGCCTGCGGATTACTGCCTCTAAATTTGGCTAGAGCCAAGAGCTCCTCTCAGCCTATTTCGCCGTCGTCGTTGTCGTCTATTCGTCTACTCGTTTCATTGTGTTCTTCCGCTGTTGGCCGCGTTCATACAAATTCGATTTAGTGTAATCCAAAAACACGGATGAACACTCGTTCATCGAACATTTGTTTTTCCGTTCCTGTTCTCTGGACATCTTAGAACTTTCATCTGGTTGACGTTGAACGACGTGTATTTGCCGGCCAATTTTCGCTTCATTTAGGTCAGACGATCGTCTTCGCTGCAGTTTACTCATCCTGGACCTGTCGTTATCGACGACGCTAAGCTTTCTGAGGTGAGTCGAGGAGTTTACGTTTCTTCTTTGAATTTCGCGGGCACTAACTTCCTAGAGAACATCATTATACAGTATTTATGTAATCCCCAAACAACCCATAAACAACAGCCTTCCACCAGCCTTAATGGAAGAACTGCTGGAATAGCTTATTTCTAATTCGTTTGTCAATTTATATTTTTGTCAACTACCGAAAAATTCTATCTCTATTTGTATTTCTCATCGGAAAAACCGTTCGAATCGATACAAAGGTAACCCATTGACGATCGCGTCCTTTTTCGCGCTTTCCCATATTCCCTCAAGTTCTGACTCCTTTTTCTGTTCCGAAATCTTTATGAGAATTCTAATATGGTTTCCGATGATTAAAAATGACTTAAAAGTACTACAACGTCGCCATTTGAGATAACCGCTGAGATCGTTAAGGTTTAGCGTCTCTCAATCTGAAGCACACCGGTGACCCAAGGGGGTTGTCTATGCTCAGGTGGAAAAATTAAAATTTATTTCCGAAAGAAATACACGTAAAATAAGCGGACACTCACGAGTGCTCTTACACGAGTAATATTTTTGCTACAAGTCCATGGTAGTGCTACTTCATGGGGCCGCCGTCGGAGGTAGACTCTCGGACAGCCGAGCAATCCCGCCTATCATCAGGGCGGAATTCGGGTAAATTCCAGTGGATTTCGCTCATTATAAGGACGGAATTCTGGTATATTCAAGTGGATTTCGCCTATCTTCCGGAGATTCACGAGTAATTTTCGGGCAAAATCGGGAAATGTTTCGGAAAAAATGAGCGAAATCCGCTCGAAAGCACACGTTATTTACTGGGATTTTTCCACCAGAGTGGGTTAAGCCGAGTTCACTCATATCTTAGAGAATTTCCGATGGAAATCGACGTGAAATTTGACAACTTCGTCAGAAAAACGTAAGAATCCACTAGTAAAAGCTAATCTGAGTTGAATTTGTCCATCGCTGGAGATGATTCCCAGAAATGAATCAAACCAAACCATAATCGCCCTTCCTCTTCACAATGTCTCCCGGGCACTGGATCGAAGACAGTGTAGTAAGGGATTACAGTGTTTGGTGTCTATCACCGTCTAGACGGAAGGTAACCAATGGGGACGGGGAAGGGGAGGGGGAAGAAGGGGTAGAGGAAAGTATAAAAAAGCATACCTTTGAGCATTGATAACAAAACCTTCAATAGTTATAAATGTATATTTGAGTTATGTTAAAGTTAATTTTTTTTCTTCCACTTGTAACGCATTTGAATTTATCATTGACATGGACGCATACATCATTGAGATCACCCATGGCAAATATTTAGATGCCCTCCTTAACGATACAGTCGTTCCGAAAAATACTTGCCTCCGGCATCCACCGCCCCTCCGCTGAGCCGCGCCGCGCCTTCTATGCATTATCATACGCGCTGCTACGTTGCTCAGTCAACGCGCAATGTAGCGGGAGGCAAGTATTTTGTGGAAAGACTATAGGTAAATTTGAGGTGTGTTAACACGTTTACCGTGGGTAATTCCAATGATGCTTATGGCCCAATGAGTGGAAGTTACCTCTTTATGTGCATTTTCCATTACATTTCCTAAATTGTTTCCAAGCGTTTTGCCACGCATTTCTGCTGATGCGTGTAATCTTTGATGTTCCCGTTCAATCAACCAAAAGGACACACGCTTTTCTTTGCATTTTAGGCTTAACGGAAAATGTCACATACGGTTAACAGTGAGCAGAGATCAATGCTCTGAAGAAATTATCCTTGTTGCTCTGAACATTTCAATTCTTGAAGAGTTCACGGACCTTGAAACCTTGTATGATGCTGTAAAACGCTATTTGACTACCTGCTTATCTGTTTTAACCATTGGTTTATTCATATTATCTACTAATACACTCAAAATATGCTAAACAAGGATGCGCTGAAATGTTGGTAGAATTTCTTCAGCCCCATTAGCCCTTAAAACTAGTAAGATTTATGGCAATCTTTGACAGGTCAACACCTCGTATTTCTTTGCAGTGAGGTAAACAAAACCATTCAGGGATTACTGTTCCTACCTTATGCATTCCTACCTTTTTTCACCACTTAACGGTACTCTTCATCGCTCTTGTTCAAGAAACGAATGAGCAAAGTTTTCACTACTGTTACTATTGCATACCCTACCTATCGGTAAATCCCCGTTTACATTTGTTTGGGCCTCCAGCGAAGTGTGCAAGTGACAGGGCAGCTCCCGCTTTCTCGCTCCATGCTTCCTACGCCATTAGAAAAGGCAGCAGATAATCCACTTCCACTCATCAATGGATATTTTAAAGGTCTCCGCTCTTTCACGATCGTCCAGCATCTACAGCGGCTTCATCCGATCGCAGTGCAGTGAGATCAGCAGAATGAACTCGTAAGAGCCGACTTTCCTAAAGAATTTTTCGATGATTCGTCATTTCTCTAAAATCAATAATTGATTTTTTCGAAGATGTCGCGTCTGCCTTGGATGCTGTCGAATACGGGTCGCTTCTTGTCTCATAGGCATGATCAGTATAGCTATCTCAGTTGTCAGTGAGTAGCTTTCAGTACTTGCTCTTTTATTGATTTCTTAAGGAAAATCCTACAATTTGTTGTTTTTAGCGATATGCTGTTTACTATCCGTCTCCGGGAATCTGTCGAAGGACATCCAGACCGTGGTCGCCGCCCCGATCACCAGCCTGGTGTTGTTCCAGATCGCCACGGCAATGCTGCTCATCATAGGAGTCCTTATCGACACGCACTTTCTGATGGTGCCCTTCTTGTTGAATTCGGTAGGTTTTTTTTGTCAAAAGAACTAGGTCAGGGTAGAAAGAAGGAAAACACGAAACTTTATGGGTCGCATGTATCATTAGGGTTACCCAGGGTAGGCATGTTAACAACTGACAAGTTTACCCATTGTTAACGCAAGCGGCAACACGTTTGCCCTGGGTAATCTCAATGATGCATCCATGTCCTTGACTGGAATATGTGGGTGTGCTATGTATATACCACTCATTCACGTGGAACGGATTTTGTTCTTCTAATGCCTGGGTCAACTTGTGTAATATTTCCTCTCTTTCTACTATTTCCCAGTTTCGAGAGAAATTTCTACCCTTTGCATTTGTCATCACCTATTTGTTTTACATAACCTACATAATTATCAAGTGGAGAAGAGTTTTGAATTATGTATATCCGTGCTGTACTTGTAGGATTCATACAAATCATTGTTATTGTAATTTGTTTGAAAATTTTGCTGCTACGTAATGGTTCTTAATGCAACCCTACCATGTAGAAAAATTTTATTCGAAAACTAGGGAGTTCTCGGATAACCTCTAAAAAATAAAAAATTTAAATCTCATCCAAGTGTGTCCGTGGCGGACCCAGAAAGTGGGCGAAAGTGGGAAGGGCATGGGAAAAAAGTTGGGACTGCTCCGCTTCGGTGACTCAGATGGAAGATAAAACTGATAAGAATATTAATTTGTGTGCATATTGTGGTATTCATGTATTGTTCTAGATAGTCCATATCTGTCTGGCCGTGGGAATCGCCATTTCAGTGCTGTTCTCCTCTGGAGAGGTTAAGAAACTGTATGGACCACATGTGAGTTTCCTTAAGTACTTGATCTTCCATTGCCGTTGTCTCTGCCTGGCTCTTCCCATAAACTTTGGAGAGCCCCACATTTTGTAGTTCAAATAGATCAGGAGCAATACTTAGGATACTAAACGGTACTAGAGAAGAATTCGTCGGTCTGCGGAAGCGTTATACCATCTCATGCCGGTATATCCGATCTAGTGATCATATGAGCTTTTCATAATTCGTTTCATTTGCAGTATGAAGGTTTTGAGCTCTTTGGAGTTGATGAGAATTGTGAGCTCATAGATCGGATTCGCAGTGAGCAACGGTCATGCTCATTCAGCCGCTCATCATTTCGTATATCCATTCATTGTTGTTGTAGATTACGTGAGGATTCTTTCGAGCTGTTAGCCAAGATGGTTGGTGATTCAAGGACAGTCGAACATGGAAACTATCCATTCATTCTTTTTCCCTGCATAAATCTATGATTTTTGCACGCAACGGTTCAATTACCCGATTTCATTGTTGAATGAAAGAATAGTGCGAGCAAGCCCGTTGAAATCAAGTAGCTGGGCAATTTTTCTTTCTCCGGAAAAATCAAGTAACTGGCCGTTCCTCATTTCCATAGAAAAAGGCTAGGCTAGGCGTACACATTGCCTTACATATTGCTAGGCGACCCTTACATATGTGCATATTCCTAGAGAAGAACAAATACCTAGTCAATCCTTATTTCTTCAACGCAATCTGTGACCACTTTGTTATGTATGTCCCCACTCCGTAGAACGAGTGAGTGAATGACGTATTCCAGATAAATATTACCGGCTCAAAACTGAATTGTATCTGGGTCTAGAACTGGGAACTAGTCCGAATTTTCGAACCTTTGCTTACTTCTGTTTGACGAACGTGCTACTCAGGGAAAGAAGAGGGAGAGATGCGGAAAAAAGGAAGAAAAATTTAATCCATCCAGAAAGCACTACTTGATCTTCTTTGCACTTGTACATATTATTATCTTAAGCGTATTTGAAGGCTTCTTGCAATGACAATGCGCTGCTAAATGACCAATTGCTCAGGATTTCCCTTTTTTAGATCGTGATCATCTGCTTGGTGGCGCTAGCGCTCTACGTGTGGTTCACTGCTGTGGTAGGAATGACGATAATGCTGATTCGGGACAAGCGGAGGCTTGGGTTAGTTCAGAACCTCTCTCTTCGTTCAAAGGAATTTCAGCGCCTTTTTATGTTCGCTGTAGGCATCGCAGTGCATTCTATAGGTTTTCTTTGAAATTATAGCGTTTTAGAGAGAATTTCGGCAACGCTACCACATACAGGCTAGTTGTTTTTCGAGTGGTCGGTCGCACTCACTACTTTAACAATACTCACGCTTTTTTTGCTTATTTTGGTTATACATTTTGCTAATCGCTTTTGTACTTGCTTCTAGTGCTTTGCAAAGTCTCCCGCTTTCTATCATTGCCCTAATGTCCCCATTTTTCAGCTACGACCATCAGGACGATTTCGACACAACCCGTGGAGGCATCGAGCGGATAAGCAGTTCGGTTATTTAGGCTCCAGCGCCCACTGGAGACTCCATCACTCAAAGATCTCTTCGCGTCGTTTGCCTGAACGATGCGCGTCATATCTCTTCTCAAAGTGCTTTAGAACGTTACTACCATATTTGTCCAACTGTTGAACTTGTACAGGCCTTGTATTTGTCCGTTCGAAAACTTTGAATACCTTACTGCGGGTGCTTGAATGTGTTATTGAACTGCGTATCTGAAGAGTATTCCTACTTCACTGAACTGATAAAAAGTTATGTCTTAGAATTCGTTACGTTTCAACTAAGTACATATGTAGTGCGTCATAAATATTAGCGCACCAAAGTTATTCTGTAAGTGAGACAACATCCAAAACAATTCTATGTATGCTCATCAAAAATGGAGTACATATCCTAACGAACTCAAGAAAAACTATTTTGAACAGCTTCAAGTTTCGCAACAGAGAGTCTGAATTTAGGACTAAACACTGTAGTACCATATTCAAGAATGAGGCGACATAAGATTCATATGCCAGGAAGAGATGAGTCGATGAATTTATACTCTAGGATTTTAAGATATTATGTACGGTACTAGCTGCTTTCGCTGCAATTATGTTGCAATTGCCATCAAAGCTGAGCTTCGTATTCAAAGAAAACTCTAAGTTACAAACAGTATCAGTGCTGTCTAACCGTCTTTCACCAAGGTGATAAATATTCCTTGCTCCTGATTCACCCAGATGGAATAGTTTAGTTTTCGGGCTGGATAAAGGAATCTTCCATGTGACTGACCAGGAAGCAGTCGCAGTAGTTGCTGATTCTGATTTATTGCATGGATTGACCATGCGAGTTATCAAACAAACGTAAAACACGCATAAGACATAAAACTCGGATATAAAACGAAAAACTAGACAGTAGACAACAGATTGAATCATGAAAATTGGCTAGGTAAAGTCGAAAGTTGATGGAAGCAAAAGGGAACAACGAACAACATCAAAAAAACGTGACCTAGGAAACCCTGGAATGTTCTCTGAGATATCTGCCAACAATTGTTTTGAACTGTCTTAAATTACCAGGAATCGTGTGGTGTTTTGATAGCTTCTGGAACTCCGAACCCGCTCAGTTAGCGAAATAGTTGAACCTTAAGGAATACCTTGCCCTGTTCACTCCCAATTTGACTGAACCCCCTCTAGTTCTGGACTGATTCAGAGTGAAAAACGTATCTGCTTTCAAGCCCACCTCATTATTGAGAATTTTCCAGACCATAAGAAAATCATTTCGTTTCCTCCTAGCTGCTAGTGTATCTAGACCGAATTGCCTATTTCTAGAATTACTGCAAGGTATAGCACTGTAGTTATATCCTCCCAATCGTATCATGAGTTTTCTCGTGGAACTATTCTGCACTTTTTCAAACATCCTCTTTATCTTCGTCTTATATGGACAAAACACAGTCGTACCGTATTCTAATACTGGACGGACATACGTTTTATATGCACAGAGTAGTACATTAGGGTTTTTTGAGGATAGAGCCTTAAAAATGTTGAACAACCTAGAGGTGGCATTACGTACTGTTACCTCACAGTGCTTGTCGAAGCATAATTTATTATCAAACATGAACCCCAGATCACGAACTGATTCAGTAGATAGCAATGGTTCTCCATGCAAATAGTACGTACTGCCTGGATTATTATTACCCAAATGTAGTACCCTTGTTTTTTCCGTGGAAATCGGGAGCGACCAGTGCACAGGCCAACCTGCAACAGCGTCGATGGCTGACTGGATTATTGTGGGATCAGATGAAGAGCTTACTTCCCTATAAATCTTGATGTCATCCGCAAACACTTTACATTTAACACCAGTTCTACGAATAACCTCAGGAAGTTCCAACGTGTATATGTTGAACAACAGTGGCGACAACACCCCTCCTTGAGGGACACCACTTATCACCTTACGTACCGAGGATAAGGTGTTCCCTATATTAACTTGAAACGTCCTTCCTGAAAGAAATTGCTTCACCCATCTGACTATATCTGTATGAAAACCTAATTCCCGAAGTGCGTGAATTAACCTACTATGAGACACCTTATCGAACGCTTTTTCAAAGTCAAAATAAATCACATCTACCAGCAATTTTGAGTCAAGCGCTGAGGTCCAATCATTTAAAACCTCTAGCATGTGCGTCTCAGTGGATCTACCAGTTCTAAAGCCATGCTGATCGACTGAATTCAAATTTTGTGAGTCCAGGTGCCGAACAATCTCTTTTTTTAAGGAATTTCTCAAAAACTCTAGCGAAAATAGAAGTAATGCTTACGGGTCTGTAATTTGTAGGTACGTCTGAAGGGTTTTTCTTCAAGATGGGAGTCACGAGAGAATGTTTCCAGCGATCGGGAATCTCAGCTTTGGCAAAGCTCGCCGTAAATAAATATTCCAGAGGGGAACAAATTTCCGCGGCCACTTCTTTGATGAACGAGAACGGAATACCATCCGATGAGGTAGAATAAGAAGAAGGCCCTCTCACTAGTAGCTTATATATGGACTGCTTATCAAAAGGCATTGATAACACCATAGGTTCTTACGGCTTCAAAAGAAGAGCTGGTGGGTCGCTTGTGAAAGAATCTTGTTTATAGGCTTGCTCGAACACATCAGCGAAAATCTCGACCTTGCGCTTATCGGAGCAGACAATGTTAGTACTACCGGGGAGCCGTAACGTGGAAATTCTACATTTAGTTCTGATTTTACTCCTGATGTACGAGAAAAGTTTAGCCTTGTTACCTTCCTCGACTATACTTTTCTCAATGTGACTATTGTACTTCCTTAATTTAGTTAGAAATTTTTTGGTTATTTGCTTGTATCTCATCCAATCATCAGCGGAAGACGATGAATTTGCTTGCACCCATACTTTAGACCGTTTCTCAGAGAGAGCCAGCAAATAATCGGGATGGTGACTTTTTCTGACATGCTTCTTAACTAACGGAACAAACATTTCAATACAATGGTTTAGTACCCCTATAAATAACTCATAGGCTTCATTAACGGTTGATGTATTCGCGAAAGAGCCGATCCAATCAACCTGCCTCAGATAGTTTCTAATTAAATCGAAATTCGCATGTTTAAAGTCTCTCTTAATAATAATGGGTTGAACACTCCGCTCCACTTGAACCTTGAATCCAACTGAGTAGTGGTTGCTGGATCCTATAGGTGGCCCAACCTCTAATTGACCAATGAGATGATCTCCATTACATAGGACAACATCTAGTGTGTGATCTCCTCTAGTGCTCTCTGTTACGTACTGGCGGGAGTCATGACTTTCGCACATTTCAAGGAACTCCTTGGATGTGCCAGACGTGGCTGTAGGTTGGTTACTCCAAATAATATCAGGAAGATTCAGGTCACCTAGTATTATTGTAGGAGAATCGCAGCAGGCTAAATCGCTCAACGCCTTTACAAGTTGTTTGCTACTCAACGTGGGACAGTTGGGCGCTCTGTACACAACGAGAAACCTCAGCACCTTGGACGCTAGCATGAGATCACAACACAGTAACTCATGAGAGTTAGGAACAGATTCATGAAAAACGACCTTGTAGTTTATCCATGCTTTGAAAAATAGTGCAACTCCTCCACCTTTCTTACGTTTCCTGTCACAGCGGATCATAACGTATTCCGAGGATACCAGTCCTAGGAGGGATTCAACCATTATGGTAGATTTTAGCCAGGTCTCCGAAATGGCAACTACATCCTATGACGAGCGAGTGAGAACGTAATCAAGAGATTGGGAATTTTTTACCAAAGATCGGACATTAGCTGAAAGACAGGTCAAAAGGTTGGCAGAAGACCGGAGACAAGTCAAAGGTTTCCCTGACTAACGTGACGACTACTCAGTGGAGTAGTGAATTGCGAAGGTTGAACATTGACAGGCATAGATAAAGGTTGACTCGAAAAAGAATTGACATTTTGCTGCTGTTGGCGAGAAAATTGTGCTTTCCGATACGACAATCGTTGCGCCCTCAGCTTATCTCTTTCTTCCTTGGTCAATCAAGGACGTATAAAGACGCCCTTGGTCATGAAAGATTTAAGCTGAGGTGCTCTCCTCAGTAATAAGTTCCTAAAGAAGGAAGAGGGCAAAACAACTTTTAAGAGACGAAACGATGAACTCGGACGACCCATTCGGTAACAGGTCACCGGTTTACACTCCATGGACAAAAAATCAAACAATCTCCTCACACAATCGAGATCATAAAGAGGTTTTTACAGTTTTTAGCAAGTTGCGGCGCGGCGCGGCGCGAGAAACCACTCGCTGCGAGCTGAATTCTCGCATTTCAACTCGCGCTAGGGTTGCGGCAAACGTCGCAGGTTGCCGCAACTAACGTACTGAAATGTAGCATTGAAATGCAGCGAAATGATTAGTAAAACCTCAGTAAAACAGCGAAATAACTGTCACGAGAGGTGAGCACAAGTTTTATTAGAGAAATCTCTTAGAAAAAACAAGCATCAAACAAGAAAAAACGTTCAAAATGCATGCAACTGCGAAGAAGAACTGATTTGCCGCGTTGCCGCAGCGGCAAAGAATACGCCCGNGATAATGCTGATTCGGGACAAGCGGAGGCTTGGGTTAGTTCAGAACTTCTCTCTTCGTTTAAAGGAATTTCAGCGCCTTTTTATGTTCGCTGTAGGCATGGCAGTGCATTCTATAGGTTTTCTTTGAAATTATAGCGTTTTAGAGAGAATTTCGGCAACGCCACCACGTACAGGCTAGTTGTTTTTCGAGTGGTCGACAGCACTCACTACATTAACAATACTCACGCTTTTTTTGCTTTTTTTGGTTGTACATTTTGCTAATAGCTTTTGTACTTGCTTCTAGCGCTTTGCAAAGTCTCCCGCGTTCAATCATTGCCCTAAAGTCCCCATTTTTTTCAGTTACGACCATCAGGACGATTTCGACACAACCCGTGGAGGCATCGAGCGGATAAGCAGTTCGGTTATTTAGGCTCCAGCGCCCACTGGAGACTCCATCACTCAAAGATCTCTTCGCGTCGTTTGCCTGAACGATGCGCGTCATATCTCTTCTCAAAGTGCTTTAGAACGTTACTACCATATTTGTCCAACTGTTGAACTTGTACAGGCCTTGTATTTGTCCGTTCGAAAACTTTGAATACCTTACTGCGGGTGCTTGAATGTGTTATTGAACTGCGTATCTGAAGAGTATTCCTACTTCACTGAACTGATAAAAAGTTATGTCTTAGAATTCGTTACGTTTCAACTAAGTACATATGTAGTGCGTCATAAATATTAGCGCACCAAAGTTATTCTGTAAGTGAGACAACATCCAAAACAATTCTATGTATGCTTATCAAAAATGGAGTACATATCCTAACGAACTCAAGAAAAACTATTTTGAACAGCTTCAAGTTTCGCAACGGAGTCTGAATTTAGGACTAAACACTGTAGTACCATGTTCAAGAATGAGGCGACATAAGATTTATATGCCAGCAAGAGATGAGTCGCTGAATTTATACTCTAGGATTTTGAGATATTATGTACAGTTCTAGCTGCTTTCGCTGCATTTATGTTGCAATCGCCATCAGAGCTGAGCTTCGTATTCAAAGAAAACTCTAAGTTACAAACAGTATCAGTGCTGTCTAACCGTCTTTCACCAAGGTGATAAACATTCCTTGCTCCTGATTCACCTAGATGGAATAGTTTAGTTTTCGGGCTGGATAAAGGAATCTTCCATGTGACTGACCAGGAAGCAGTCGCAGTAGTTGCTGACTGAAGAGCAACATGGTCATCACTGCAGCTGATAGTTGTATATATTTTAATATCATCAGCAAACATCTTGCAAGAGACATTGTATTGACTGACTAGGCTAGTAATCTCGCGAGTGTATATAATAAAAAGCATAGGTGACAAGACGCCACCCTGCGGCGCTCTACTAGTCACGGAACCTCTTTCAGAAAATAATCCGTTATCTCTTACTTGAATTGACCTGTCGGAAATGAAGTTCTTTATCCATTTTGTAGTTCTGGGGTGCAAGCCAATTCTGTTAGGTTTAAAAGTGAGCTCATTAGAAGGAACCTTACCGAAAGCTTTGGCAAAGTCAAAATAAACAGTTGTGTCGGAACTCATGGTAAAATGGTTCTCGGATGCTACTAATTTATTGCGTCTTAGCGAGATAACCGAGCTACGCGGGTGTCGTAGATCAAGAAAGTCGACAACGCTGCCATTATTGTCAACGATTTTCCCATCGCAACTGGATACTCGCCTACTCGACCGGTCGTAATACGAGGGCGCTTTTAAAAGTTTCCGAATGACCACGAAGGAGCTGTTTTTTTTTCAGTAGTTTTCATGCGGTTGTGTTGGGTCTTCATATGAATTGATTGCAAATTTCGATTCAGTATGATCAATATTCTGTTTTTGACTAGGGAGGGGGTGTGCAACTTCAGCTGCGTTCAGTTGCAGATAGATGTGAAATTTAGGGATTATTTTTCCAATTAGAGGGGATAACCGCATGTAGACCGAATAGTACTTGGACGCTGATTTTGTAGAATCATTACCCTCATTTTCCACCCGTAGTTGCTGAGTTTTAAAACCAACCTTTGAAGAACGCGAGCAAACAATAAACCCTGTGCGAATTACGTACCGTAAAAAGGCCCTTACATGAGAGAATCTGAATAAAATCGTTGACACATGCAAAACAACAGACAAATGCATTCTCCTGAGAGTATATAAGACGTAAGTTAAGCCCATAGTTGAATTTGGTGCTGTGGTCTTCTATCCTCATAGAAAAAAGGCCATATGCATGTTTGAGAGGATTCAGAACAACTTTACAAGAAAGATGCTGATCAGGATCGGGGGTTTTCTGTATTCTAGAATATCTGGGGCTAGGGTAAGGTATGCTTACTACAGCATTCATACGCTTGAATCTAGAAGGAAGGTGTTAGATGTTTGTAAAATCTACAAAATGTTATGTGGTATGCTCAAAGTTGATCTTAGTAAATTTTTCACGATCGTCATATCCAGAACAAGAGTAAGCTTTGGAGGCGATATCATATGTAGGACCGAAAACTACAATTAGACGTATGAGCTTTACATGCCGAGCTGGTTCCTCATACTTATCACTAAGATATGGTCTTGTCCCTTCTCCTCCAAACTTTATTTCTTTTAAGCGCATGGTTTCTAGAAAATTGTTGACCAACTAGCAGCTGTGAAGACTCCCATCAGTTGTTTTGTTACTGAGTTATGCGTTACTGTGTCTGTTTTTTTCTCTTGTGACACGGTTTTATTTCTTTTTCACATGTGCTTTAAGCACTGTAATAAATTATTGATTGATTGATTGACACGCTTTTGGAAGACGGGATACAAACAAGGTGAATAGAGGAACCCGGCAAATCTGTAATGAATGATTAATTCTTATTTTGTCTGGCAAACACAATCCAACATGAAAATCAGCCCGTTACTTTTTCACAATTATTATTCCCATTCCAAAATTCTGATCGAAGATTAGATGAAGCGCTACATGCTGGGCACAATAAAGGCGTTGAAAATGCCAAGACTGGTTGTGAAAAAAGGCACCGTCCACTGAGGGGGATTGGTTACGGCATCTGTTTTTTTGGGAGTTTCAAGGAAAGGATTGGGAACCTATGACAGCTGAATATTCCTCAGTATCTTTCGAAGCTCTGGATGTGAAAACTCGAGCAAAACGCACGAGTTTGACTAAGAAGAAGGAGTTGTCCTTTCATGTCAGCCTGAGCGCAAATGCATGAGTTACCACATAGAAAGAACTTGTGATAAAGAAACCCAAAGCTTCATCTCATCCAATGCGTTCTCTGCGTTAACTCCCTCGCATTTCTACTTGTCAGAGGAGCTTGAGGACTTTTCGTCTAAGAGAATAGACCGACCAAGCGACGACTCTGTCATGGTCTAGTCCGATTATTTCGAATACTCCAAAGAAATTCATTCTAGGTAAAGTATGAAAAGCTGAAAAGAGACCAGACCACGTGCGTTGAGCTCCGAGGGGATTATATTAAGAAATGACATATAAATTGCACCTGATTTATTTCGTTTTCGTTGTCATTCCGAAAGCTTTCCAAACAGCCCTCGCACAGAAGTAGACAAAACAAAAATTGTTTTTAGCATGGATAAGAAGCTACCGGCACACAGGAAAAATAGCAGAGAGCTGAACGCTTTTTAAGCAGTTGCTGAGAGATAATCTGGGCAGACAGTTGCACATATCGGTAGCCAAATGTTCGCATCCCATACTCTGAAACTTTCACCATGCTTAGTGGCCTTTTTCAAACGAACCTATACTGAACCAGTTCTAGCACAGACAAGTTTGCCTCTGACAGCAGATTTAGGTCGTGCAAAGGAATACACCTCAAGTCGCTGGTTAAACTGGTAAATAAGAGTGGAGAACCCAGGAAAATTACCTAGCTTAAGTTAGGTTCGGCTATGTGATAGCTACCTAGATTCAACTTTTCAATAGCTCCACATGCTTATTGAGCTAATGATGCATACTTCTTAAGACCGCCTCAATTTTTCTTGGCAATTCTCATCTGTTTGACGTGGACCATTATTTTCCAAGAGAAAAAATAGCGACTGCTCCGCCTTTCTCCACTCCACTCATTTCTCTTACGCCACGGAGAAGCAGTTGATGTCACTGCTGCATAATGCCGCCACCTCGAAGAACCGCACCTACCTTTCATCCCTTTTAGTGACGCATTGCTAAGCATGATTTACACATAGTAGTTGTTGCGTGGGCACTGCCTTTGCCCAAGATGCGTGAATAATTGCCAGCTATTAAGCTACGGACGTCTCGACTGAGCGGAAGTTCGTGCCCTGCCTCGTAT